>JAOTBA010000002.1:17939165-17959783 GCA_025629845.1 Erythroxylum squamatum | reverse complement strand
TCCATGTGTCCTCCTCCCTGTAGCTGATTTTGACAATTTTATTTGCTCCACTTAAAACCCTCTGCTCGTCCTATGCCGACACTCTGTTAAATTGAAGTCCCTCTGCGCCGATTTTCTTCTTTGTTTGCGCCTCACCCTCCACAGTTTTATTCTTTTGTAGCTTGTTTCTGCCGCCACTGTTCCTAGATAAGTCACCTGTTTTATTCTCGTGACTTGCTCTCTCTTCACGCCAACATCACCGAGCCAAGCAACCCAGCTCCAAGCCTCCACCGAAGACCACGCCCCCCAGCCTACTGTGTTGTTACCGACAACGCCTCTTGATTTTACAATTTCACTCCGTGCGTTTGGCCTCAACCCTCTCTGCTCCCCCACTGTAGCTGATTGAAGAAGGTCATTTAATTTTCAGCTTGCTTCCTTCCGTATGCGTTCATTTTCTTTGCTGCCTCCAGCTGTGCATGCTGCCTTGTTACGTTGCCTCCCTATTGATTACTCATTGGACCATTTAATTGCCTCTTGCTTTGTGCGATTCTCCTTCAATTTTAATTTGATTCATCATGGGACCATTGTGCGTTACGTCCTGTAGCCTTTCACATTTTTGTCCTGGAGCTCTCCCTTGGTGACTAAAGCTCCCCTCTCGGCTGCCTAATTTAATTTGTTTTTGCTGTCTTATAAACGACGCCACTTGCTCTCCAACGTTGCTAATTTTTCCAATTAAAATTCTATTCTCTTGGCTGCCTTCATTCCCATGTGCCTACTTCTTGACATTTTTAAAACCCACAGCATGCTTTCCACTCTAATGATTTTCCAAGATTAATTTTTTCTTCTTCTTCCATGAAGGCAAGTAAAAGTAAATCTTCAGAAAATATCTCAAATGGGGTACATTTGGCTCACTTTAATTTCTTTATTCTCAAATTGTACCTAAAATCAAATGTGAATTAAAGTGAGTATTTTAATCATTTTTGTATCAATAATCGCTAAGTGAAAATAATTAAAAATATCAACAATTAAGCTCATATCATAAATCATAATCCTTAATTGAATCTGTTGCTCTGAAATTGCAATTTCTCAATTAACAAACAACCTACATTCCAATTAGTTTTTAAGCACTCTAATAAACAATCAAGTCCTCACACATGATCTCTTGTCGCATAATTACTGATTTGATTATTTGTGATATCTATTAGGTTGCTAACACTCATTATGTAACCTAATTATGTTACTATTAGTTCAAGATCTCAATTATTACCGAAGTATACAAAAATGACAAACAATCACAATACGCAACACATTAACATAAAAAGAAATCAAATCATAATTGATTTAAGAACAAATCCCAAATGAAGTTTAGAACATCCTTAAGCAAATATTCATCATCCTCATATCCATCCGATAAATTAAATGAAATAAACACAAAGATGAAATGAGAAATTAACTTGGAAAGGATGGTTGAAGGTGGTTGCAACAACTTCTCCTCCTCTTCTTCTCCTCTCTTCTTTTCTCTTCTTTCTCTTCCTTGACTCTTTCTTGAAATGGTAAGATGGAGGCTCTCTTAATTAGGTCATTTCTTTTTCCTTTTATAATGTTTGTCTTTTAGGGTAAAAATTAGGTTTTACTTAAGCCAAAAATTCCAATAGCCCTCCAAAATAGAAATAGAAGCAGATCTCTGCGCCTGTATCGTGGTTGCCACTATTGTGGTAGGTATGTCATGATCTTGGTTCTTGAAAATGAGTTTCTGTCATGATCGTGGCCTACTTGCCATGATTGTAACCCATTAAATTATCTTCTGTCATGATCGTGGCCCATTCGGTCATGATCGTGGCCATGTCTGAGTTGCTTTTGTCACAATTGGGACTGGAATGTCACAATCGTTACCATAAGTCTTCCTCCAAGCTTTGTCCAAGCTTCTTTGATCCTCTTTACTTGATCTCAAACACTAACAAACACATCAAAACACCTCAAATGTATAAAATTAAAGTTTGATAACATGCTCTAAACCACACAACATTCAAAAACACAAACACGTAGTCACATTAACAAAATTATAAACCTAAACATGCACTAATCATCTAATCAACAACTAAAAATATACTAAATTACCCACTAAAAAAATGTAACCTATAAGTATCACCTACCAAGTTAGCTCAAAGGTTATGTTTAACAATTTTGATGATAGCTTTATAATATATCAAAATTTAAACTGGATTTATTTCCTTATATAGGCAATGGTATAATTCCTAAAAGGAAATAAAATCATAAGATAATTGCTTCTTTTCTTACAGGAATCTTTTTTATGAACTTGCATATTTAGAAATGGTTCCATAACATGTGAAAGTTTTACGAATTCGAATAATCAGCTCCGGAAGTCTTGACAGAACGTTCTTTTTAACATTTGAATATTAAAGATTTTAGCAGGAAAGATATCGTAGATTAAGCAACAACTAGTTGAGGAAAATGTCCACTTAAGGAGGAGCCATTACATCTGTGAAATACACAAGAATTGTAAAATATCTTATAGCATTAATATTTTTGAAATTTATATCAAACTCTTTGTGCTTTAGAAAATGATATCACTCTATTAAGAGAGGCGGTTAAATATTTCATACCTTTCTTGTCAAGGGCTTGTATAGGCTAGCAAAATACTACTACTATAGAAGGTTGAAGAACCTTAAAAAATATACATTTATGAGCTTAAAGAGGCTCGTCAAATTATTACTTGGCTTTTATAATGAAATACTCAAGTTGGATCCTTGGGGACTGGACGTAGGCTTCATTATAAGCCGAACCAGTATAAATCTACTGTGTCATTTTCTCCCTCTTCCTAACTTTTAAATTTTCTCATTATAAGTTTGTGTTTCAAGAGGATCCTTCAGTTTTATAATAGGCTCCTTCTGTTTTTCTATCGCAAGAGGTTCCTTTCATTTTTAAGCATTAACAAGCTCTTGTCGACTACAAGAGCTTATTAACAGGCTCTTATTGATTAACAGACTCCTTTCATTTTTAATCACTAGCAGGCTCTTATTAATTAGCAGGCTCCTTTTCTTTTGAGTGCTAACAGACTCCTTTTCTTCTAAGCTCTAGCAGGCTCCTTTCTATTAACATGATCTTTTTGTTTTTAACATGAATAGGATTCTTTCAAAAGTTGAGAGGACATTTCTATTTATAGACCTATTTTTGTTTAGCAGGATCTTATCAATTTGAAAGTATCTTGAATTTTTTTACACACAATTTACCTCTCTCCTTGCGTGTGTTTGCTTTATCATTTGGTATCAAAGCAGGTTTCACATTTATTGTATTTTACAGCACGTGATAGATCATGGCAAACAATTTGAGAAGCCTAGGATAATCCGTCTCAAAGCCTCCTTACTTCAATGGAAACAACTACTCATACTAGAAAGAGAGAATGACAATCTATCTTTAATCTGTATATATTGAATTCTGGCAACCCATCTGAGTTGGAGTTATACCTCCCGCTACAGAAAATGTAAAACTGTGGTTTGATACTGATAGAAGAAATGCACAGCTGAACACTAAAACATTATCTGATTTGTGCACTATCTCCAGAAGAATATGAGAAGATATCCTACTGCTTTACAGTAAAGGAAATGTGGGATAAACTACAAATCACCTTTGAAGAAACGAATGAGGTCAAGAAATATAGAATAAGCCTTTTAGTGCATCAATACGAAACTATTGGCATGAAACAGGGGGAAACCCTAGATTCTTCGGACGATTCAACAACATCATCACGACCTTAAAGAACTTTGTAAAGATATATCCCAATGATCAACTCGTAACAAAGATTCTAAGATCACTACCAAATGAATGGAGACCAAATGTGACAACTCTGAAAATTGCAAAGGATCTTGATACCATCTCACTCAACTGGCTAAGAGGAAACTTGATGATCCATGAAACTAAGCTTAGGTGAGATAAAGGATCCTCATGCAAAAGAGTGACACTACAAGTAACTGATGAATCAATCAGTGATGAAAGCGACCCTGAGTTGCAAATAGATGGACATGACTAATTCAATTTCATGGTTAGGAAATACGCCGCTTATATAAAAAGAAGCTGATAAAGAAAAGAGAAGGGAACAGAAAAATCGGAAACAATAGGACCCTACCAAAAGGTAGCAACAACAACAACAATACGTAAAACAATCAAATAATACGTTATCACTGCAAGAAGCCTGGACACACAAGACCAGAATGTTTCCTTTTTCAGAAGGACAAAACAGAAAACAAGAAACCTAGGAAGCAAGCAATGACTACTGCCTGGTTGGATGAAGATTTGAAAATTTTCGGAATTTTTCATGCCCAAGAACTGCTCAACAAAATGGAGTGATTGAAAGGAAAAAAAATAACTCTCGTTGATATGACTAGATCAATGCTATACAAAAGTGTTCTACCTCATGGTTACTGGGCATAAGCTGTATCAACTGCCTGTTACATTCTTAACAGGTGCCTTATAAGGTCCATTCAGAAAAAGACCTCCTATAAGTTGTGAAAAGGAAGAAAACTGAATGTCGTTTACTTTCGAGCATTTAATTGCAAGTGCTTCGTTTTAAATAATAGAAAAGACTATCTTAAAATGTTTGATGCAAGATCAGATGAAGCCATCTTTATGGGCTACAGTACCGCCAGTAAAGAATTTAGAGTTTACAACAAAAGAACAAAGAAAATAGAAGAATCAATACATGTAGTATTCGATGAAACCAATAAGAAAGTGATGGGTTTACTTATCCCCCAAACTCAAGGTATAAGTAAACCCTTGATTATATATTCTTTATGTTTTATTCAATCAAGCAAGAAAAAACCTATTATCATAAATATATCGAGAATGGAATAATTATTCCACTCAACCAAACTTAGAGTTGTGTTAGTTATTGCAGTGAATATTTTACTGCAATGGCCTTGCCACTAGGTTAGACGCAGGTACTTCATACATTAGATACTAGGCGGCAGAAGTAGAGTATAATCAGGATTATAGAATATCCATAGACTACTTTTCATAAAGAGCATTTCTGGTTTTAGAAATCATTCTTGGCTATATTATTGAATCCTAGGAAAAATCCTTAATATCTCTGGGATGTCCAAGAAAATTATGAGTTTGCCTTTTAAATTTACGTCACTTCTAAGTCAAATCATAAATAATAGGTTGATGTGAAGACGGAATAAGAACCCATTGGTTTACATCACAACCCCCGCAACACATGAAGAATATTACCATACCATTGATCTACTGTTGAAATTTCACAAAATTGG
This sequence comes from Erythroxylum squamatum, assembly GCA_025629845.1. Lineage (NCBI taxonomy): Eukaryota > Viridiplantae > Streptophyta > Magnoliopsida > Malpighiales > Erythroxylaceae > Erythroxylum > Erythroxylum squamatum. Next base: position 17,954,519 of record JAOTBA010000002.1, on the reverse strand, counting down.
ATTCTAGTAAGGAAATTACATTTCATCGTTTGAGATCTTCAACTTCAAGCACAAACGTTCAAGGAAAAGCTATAAAACTCAATGCAGCAATACAAAACGGAGCACCATCAGATATTTTTTCACATAATTTACGGATCTAATGATCTCTATGTAGCATTTGTACCAGTCTTCTTTCTCAGTAGGTGTTGCAGGTCAAGCCCATTAACCTTGGCAGCAAGTATGAAGTCATTCTCCGACAGTCCGCCTGTTCAGACACAACGCTGAGCACATAAAACTGCAAGCGAAATAGCTGGGTAGTCGCAGGCCAGATTAAAACTCGGATTGAATAGTGCCCAGTCAATAAACGTCATTGTTAAGTATATGTTGGCCAGCTAGGGAAAAAAGGACTTAAAATGATGATTCCAAGAAACCAGAGGTATCACCCTAAGTTACAAATTCAACTCTTACACAAGTGCATAAACAAATAATATTGGACCTAGAAAACCTCACCAATTGCATGGGTCCATATTTCAATCTTTACATTGTTCCAGCCAACAAGATGAAGATCCGGATGATGACCTGAATTTTCATTCAAATGAATGACTTGGACAAGTATAAGTTCCCTGCCAATTGATAGGTAATGCCTCCATATAGACCATATAGCAGAGTATTACCTTCTAACTCAGCAACATTTCCCACAAGTTGAAACAGTTCCAATCCTTTGGTGAAACTTTTCACTTTCCACGTACGATTCAGCTTTAGAATTCCTTCTTCATTCACCAACTTCCACCCAGGTACCTTTAATGGAAAGGAAAAGGGAAAAAGAAAAACTTTAACAGTCAAAGAGAATGTTTATGCACACAAGAAAACTGATTGCAAATTAAATATAAAACCTTTGACATTATCTCCATTGCACTTTCTTTTGTCATGGGTCGCAGGTGCTTTGTATCACATGGCACACACTTCTTATCGGACAAATCTAGCAGAAAATGTATAAGGACAATCAAAAGTTGTTTCCAGGTAGGCAGGTGAGTGCAATATAGAAAGTGTATGAAACCTTGGTTAACAAAATCAAGCTCTAAAGTGAGCTAGGGTTAGATTCAAACATCAACCAGCCAAGTAAACTTCTATGCATGTTAAATTTAAGGTCTATTCACCAAAAATAATTAAACGTATAATTTGTACTGGTTCTTCAAAGAGCTAAGATCAATAATGTATTACAAAGAATTATACAAGCTTGAAACCACAACCTCATACCTAAACTGTGTCATAAGAGAGAAAATCCAAAATATTAAACAATAATGAGTGGCAAAAACATTGACAAACATAAAAATTTGTTGATGTTGAAGCAAAATCACTTTGGTGCAGATTTCTATTCGCATATCTTGTAGAGATAATATGATAAGCTACATTCAGAAAATGGGAAGGCCCAAAACTGTATATTTTAGGCTGCAGTTCCTTGTATTGGGTGACTATACTTGATTTCCTTATCAATTTTATAATAAATATAGCTACCCTCATTTACTTGGAGCCGGTTTGATTCCACTTAAGTTTTTTTTCTGTTTTCATTTTCAAATTTAGTAATGAGAATTTGTTTAGTTGAGCTTTCGGATAGTTTTTTCCTATTTTCATAATTTATAAAAAGCCATAAAAAGTAGTTTTAGTTTTTGTCATAATATGATTTTATTATCAACTAAATAAATGCTATTTAATAATTTAATCTTAACTATTAATAAAATTATGACTAATAAAATTTAATTATTTGAATAACTAAATAAATTTTAAATAAAATTTATCTTAATTTTTTTTTCAAATTCGATAATTACTTGCCAAATATATTTTAAATTTAAAATATCATAGAAGAAATAAATTTAAAAATTTAAAAATAATTGCTTATTACATTAAAATATTTTTAAAAAATACTTAATCTTAGATAATAACATTGATTATAAAAATGCAAATATGTTTTTGTAAATAAATATTACTTTGCAAATAAAATTTTCCATTTTTTTTTTTTGAAAATTAAAAGATGGATTTTCTATAGATTGAACTAAATCAAAAAATTACAAGAGTTCTTGGCTTGCCGCCATCTCTCATGAGAAGAGATAATCACAATTATATGAAATATTCTACTAGACTATAAAAACATGAATCTCCTTGAAGTAATTGAGATGGATCTATAAGCACCAAGTTCGCTTCATATTCGTAGAGAGTGAGTGATGTGCATTGTTGGCATAGAGATGAGCTCAAAATTTTACAAATTTGTTAATTATTCAATTATGTATTTTCAACAAAATATGATGAATTTATTACTAAATATTATACATAAGATATTAAAATAAAACTAATAACTAAGTTAATTCATAAAATTAAATTTATGTCTAACTTTTATTTTTTATTTTATTAGTGTCAATAACAAAGCATAAATATTGATATTATCCATCAAATAGTTTTTCTCCTTTAAAAAAATAGAAATCAAAATCATGAAACAAAGACCAAAAGTCAACGAAAAAATGAAAGTGTAACTAAACGTCCCCCAAAGCTATATGGTATTGTGGAGCCAAAGTCTCTCTAGATCCCCAAAACTATAGACAACAAAATAGAAAGGCAAACAAAAATGGACGTACACTTACAATTGGCTAATAGAGCAAATTAGTCAAAGGTCACCATAAGGCACAAACCTCCAATAGCGCAAAATGCTCTAAATCCATATATTGAGTTCACATTGGATGACCTGAGATGATTCCATAATATCTCAGTCACTTGAGAATTGGAGCCGCACCTATGTGTAAGAATTCATTTTTATACACTTCTTTGAAACAAGTTTCAAGTCGAAGATATGCAAACGATTTACATGCACACTAAGGAAGTGAGAATCAAAGATGATATGAGAAATCTTATTTTCAAATTCATATTTGATTCACATTGATTCCTAAACAAATGATGGTCATGGTCAATACAATCACTATCACTAGAGAGCCAAATGAAAATCAATCATGTGCCGCCGAGAGAAAATAGGTTGAGTATTGGAAACTTTATTATAAATATCCTTATTTATGATGCTATAATTGTGTGCAGAATGAACCCTAAATTTCCCCAACATTAAACAGAACTCAAACCTTGATCCTGTGATAGACTAAACAAAACAAGCAGTCTGATATATTGAATTCCAATGTTAGTGTACATAAAGGTTAAACATAGAGCAACCCAACATTGTACAAGTCCTGAGGTTTGGAGAAAGTCTTGCAAGCAAAAAAAGAGTCTTGTAATGCAAACATCAGCAACTTTTCCATTTTATCCAGGGTTTTCAAGTGTAGAATTCAGTTTCCATAACTTGGAAGTTTTAAATATATGGCAATGGATTATAACTGGAGACAGGAGAACAGAATCCACCATGTAAACTTCAGCCATTGAAATGCAAAAAAATAGCTAGAGTAAGACTCCTTAACAGTCCATTGTGTTGTTTTGCTACCTCGGACGGAGGATGAGGCTTAGAATACCTCTCATGGGGAAAGGTGCCTACCATTAAACTACCCCTAGTGCCTCATTCCCAGAGTTCATGGTAAATTGGATTCTGAATCTCTAGTCATGGAAGTAGGTCATCTTACAAAATGGCTTATCTCTCCAGAAGGCTCGTTAAGTAGTATAATAGCATGCACGAGGACATCCCCAAAAAAGAAAAGAACTTGGACAAGGAAAGTCATAATTCGTAAAGGAATCCACAGTACAACAAAGCAAATTTCCGCTTGAAATACGACAAAATTTGCAAACGCCTAATTTCACTCAAACCCACCACTCTGCGGCAAAATTGAACTCAACACAAATTTTACCTAAAAAACGTCATGGCGAAATCCAGGATCATCCCTTTCCGACCGAAAATCATAACTTTTTTATATCACTTATACATAAACACAATTTCCGGAAAATCATAACTTTTTTATATCACTTATACATAAACACAATCTCGGAACAAAACTAGACCAAACTCAAAATCTACATTCTGTCTTCAATTGATGCAGAAAATTAAAACAAAGGTGAAACGGTCTAAAGCATCCAGCAATTACAGCAAACCAAAGATGGGCGATTTCGTAAAAAAGAAAAAGTAAAACTTAACATAAATAGAAGCACAGGGAATAAAAACTGAACAAAAAATGGGAAATGTACCGTCCATGGCCTCCAGACGAGCTCTGAAACAAAGATACCAAAGGCAACGGAAACTGCATCAAGGGGAGAGTTAAAAACAGAGAGGTGAAGAGACAGATATGGACAGCGATAGAGAGAGACAGAATCGGTGGTGGATACCTGAGGCTTATAGAGAGAGAGCGGGCGGCTAAACAACAGCCGTGCCATGAGGTGATGTGGAAGAACGTGAGTGTCCATCTCAATATTTAAGCAATCTAACTACACTCAGGATTCTGCCATCTTTGCACGTGCGGATATTTTTATGCACTTATTTCTATAGCCTTTCTGAATTAATTTATTTCTCTAATTCGGCTTACAAAGCCTTAACGTAAAAGTTTTGGTCAAACAAAACTAAAATATCCAAACTAGCAGCATACGATTAACAAATAGTTGGCACTCTCTCTTCAAAATGAAGACGATTTGATGTTCAAATTCCTATTTTAAAATTACTTTTAAATTTTAAAGAATTATATAGAGTATATTAAATATACAATTGATTTAGGAAAATGACTTGTTGAGATCAATTAACTCTCCACATATAACATTAAAATGGAAGGATTATAATAGTTGGAGGTCCATCTCTAATCAGAATTATCACCCCAATGGAAAGATTCTAGTCATCTATAACAGTGATACGATTGACACAGTAGATTACACTACCATTAGTGACCAATCTATTCATTTACAAGGCTTTTCTAAACGTATTTGCAAAGTCTAGGATATTTTTGTCATGTATGCTCTTAATCATAGCTTTCAAAGACTTTGAGCAAGCACTTGGTATCAACTCCCCTTAGCTCTTGGTTGGTGATATCAATTCCACCATTCATTAAGATAAAGTTGCAGGCCATTACTCTATCAAACCTACCTATCATGATCTTAAAATTTGCTTAGTCAAACTACAAGTTTCTAATTTACCTTGGGGTAATTTTTTCACTTGGAGCAAGAAGCATAACAATGAGACTTTCTTGAGGAAAAAAACTTGATAGAGGCTTATCCACTTTGCTTTAGCTGCAATATTTTCCTAACATTGGGGTCTCTTTCCCCAACATAAACATTTATCATCACTCACCTATGGTAGTTAAGTTTAAATCAGGTATATTCCTCTAAAATATCCTTTTCGATTTAATAACTTCCTAACTTCCATGTTTGGATTTCAGGATGCTCTTAGAAGAGGTTTTGCTTCTCATTTCCATGGCTCCAAGCAATTTCAATATTATATGAAAATCAAAAGCATCTGAGATGAAGTTAAAGCCTTTCATAAGATAAATGTGGGAAATGTTCATCATTTGTTAAACACTGCCAAAGCTGCTCTTAATAAAGCTCAAAATAACATGTAAATCAATCCCACTTGTCCAAGGCTCTAAGAGGTAGAAAATATTGCATTGAACAACCACTCCGAAGCAGTTAACTTCGACTACTCTATATTGACACAAAGATCTAGGATTAAGTAGTTACAAGATGGAGACAAAAATATAGCTTTCTTTCACAAATCTATCAATGCAAGGAAACCCTAAAAATAATTTTTACACTTGAAAGCAATGGATCTTTGCTTTAAAACTAAAGTCAATTCATTCACGAAGCTACGACTATTTTCAATCACTATTAGGCTCTCCTTCTTTTTCCTACTCCTCTAGAGCATTTATTAAGGAAATAGTTCAACAAATATTGTTTGCTCAAGAAGTGAAAGCTCTAGCCTCTCATGTTACTAGATTTGAAATTAAAAATGCCTTAAGATCTCTAGCTCCTCAGAAAGCTCCTGGACTAGATGGCCAACATACATTTCTTCACAAAAAATTGGTCCATTGTAGGCAATAGACTAGATGGCCAACATCCATTTCTTCACAAAAAATTGGTCCATTGTAGGCAATATGGTCTCTGAAGTAGTCTTGGAATTCTTTGATAGTGGAAAGCTTCTTAAGGTCATAAACAATAGATTCATTACTTTAGATCCTAAAAGGAAATAACACAAGTCTTAAAAGATTATGGACCCATCTCTTGCTACAACTCTACTTATAAAATCACCTCCAAAGTGATTGCTTTAAGATTACAGCCTATACTTCCTATACTTATTGATTCATCTCAATTCGCTTACATCCATAAGAGATAAATTGAAGATAACATTGCATTAGCTTAGGAACTATTCAAACAATACAACAAAAAGAACAACATGAAAAACTGTGCACTCAAAATTGATTTTGAAAAAGCTTATGACAAGCTGGACTAGTACTTCACTTCATTCTCCGTGTTCTCAAAGCCTTTGGTTTCCCTGATATTTTCACACAATGGATTTGCCAATGTATTTCAATCGTTTCATTCATAATTCTAGTAAATGGTGAGCCGATAAAACATATCAATGATACTAAAGGTATTAGATAAGGTGACCCCACCTCCCTATACTTATTCTCTTTGGTCTCTGAAGTTTTATATAGAGAACTTAAAAGGAACGCCACCAAAAAAGGAATATTCAAATTCTATTCTAAATGTAAGAAGCTTGATATGGTTAGCCTAAGTTTTGCTGATGATATATTTGTCTTCTCAAAAGTTGACATCCCCTCTGTGACATCTATTTACAAAGATTTCAAAGTTTTCAATAGCATGTCAAACCTTGTTCTCATTAAGGACAAATCCAATTAATTTACTTTAGAAAATGCAACTCAATATGTAGCTAAATTGTCACTAATTACTTACTTCAAGCTAAATCACTTACCTGTTAAGAATCTAGGTATTCCTATCTCCTTAACTAAGCCTATACTATCAGAATTTAAGCCTCTTATTAAAAAATCAGAAGTAGGATTGAAAGTTGGTCCTCTAGATCATTTTCTTTTGCTTGTAGATGTCAACTTATCAAGTATATACTTTCTTCTCTAAGTACATATTAGGCCTCTCATATTATCTTCTCTCAGTCTGTTATCAAGACTATAGAAATTTTTTTCAAAACTTTTTATGGTCAATTAGTAGTAGTAAAACCAAAAGCAGTAGATAAGCTAGTCTGAGGTTTGCTTGCCTAGAAGGCATGAAGGTCTTAGTATTTTGCCTATCAAAAACTTCAATTATGTTCTCTTAGTTAAAAGGATATGAAGACTCATCCAAGATCAACAAACATTGTGGGTTAAATGGGTGCATACATACTACATTAAGGATTAAAACATTTGGGCTGTTAAGATTCCAACAACTGCCTCTTCCCTTATGAATCACCTGTTTAAGCTAAGATGGAGCATTAGAGACTCATATAGTTCCATTATCAAGAATGGTAAGAGCACCTCATTTTAGTATGACAATTAGACCCCTTTTGGACCTTTAGATTCTATAATTAAAGTCACTCCCCTAAAAGCTTTTATCCCTAACAATGCCTTAGTTGTTGATGGACTATCATCGAATAACCTTGATATTCTCAATCCTTCTATAAGAATTTCTCAATTCCTCCTTAGCTACACTTTCGATAGGTCAGCTAAAGACTCTATTTATTAGAAACTCACTCCCTTTGGTATCTACATGAATAGATCCTGTTGGTCTCTCATTAGCAACCATTCTTGTGTTACACCTTAGCACAAAATAGTGTGTATCAAACATCACTCACCTAGATCTTTAGTCATACTATGGCAAGCTATCAAGCACAGGCTTCCAACTTCTAACAAAGCATCCAAATTTTCTCATTTTCCAAAATGATGTATACTTTATAAATCTTCACTTGAAAATTTAAAACATATATTCTTTTAATGTCATTATAGTAGGTGCCTCTAGTAAGTAATTCTTCAACTCTAGAATGTCGACATTCCCTTTGCTCTCTATAAAAGTATTATTGAATGGAATTTGAACACCAAAATGAAGTTTGAAGAGGATTTTTAGATCTTTAAATTAGCTTTTAGCTACTTAGTTTCTAGTTTATGGGATGAAAGAAACCAAATGATTTTTATTGATAATGTCATTACCAAAGAAAGCCTTTCTCGAGCTATATACGGCAAAATTAGAGCACACATCTTTGTCTACAGCAAGGAGAAACACTCATTTAGAAAACAACAGCTTACTGAGCGGAGAATCATTTTACACTTTCTTTTCTTACATAAGAATATTAGAATCCTTTTTCACATACCATATTTTTTATTTCTTGTAACACTTGATATTCATCCTTCTTTGATGCTCTTGTATTTATTAAGAACACTATTGTTTAGCCTTTTATGGCACTAATATATTCATTATTTTAAAAAATAAATTCTTTTTAAATCGAATTAATTGATGAATTTAAGGTTCCCTTTAGTTTTATATTTAATATCTTGGAGATTATTCTATAAATTTTATTACAACAGGAAATGGGTCAATAGTCTTATAATAAGTTAGGTTTACACATCTTCGGAATGAGACATACAAAGGTCTTATTAATTTCCTTTAGCATTTTAACCTTAGTGAGGAATTCAAAGACTACATTTAAGACTAGATTTCAAAAAAGTGTGATGATTTCTAAATAAAATATGTATTGAACCTATATGGTCTTAGTGTCATATTTGGTTTTAAACTAAAAAGTACATTGGTAATATCAGTTATAGTGAAAGGTTTAATGAGCACTTAGATTATTATATTAAGAATGAGTTGCACGTAAAGTCTCTCAATTCTCGTATAAAAGAAACATTGTTATTTAATTTATCTAAAGAACTTCTAAAATGTTATAGTAATCCTTTTAAGTTAAATTTGTTCTAATGAGTCATTCCATCTTAATCTAGTAGTGAGCATATATTATTTAAGTTTCTTCTTTGGTGTTTCTATCTCCATCTCATAACCATCGAATCCTTGAATTTTTTTTATAAGAGAGTGGTGATCTTCTAATGGCTAATTATAGTGAGTTAAGGCCATTCTTTACTTTAGATTCGAGTTATCATTTCCTGCATTCAATTTCAAATCACTATATGCTTAATGTAAAACTACACTTGTTACTTAAATGATATTTTTGTGTTGCTAAATTTTCTATTATTTAATTTCTTAAGTTCCTCCTTGGAAACATATAGTTCTTGTCACGCATCTAAAAGATTCAAAATCTTCTACATTTGCTTTTAATCCTTTTACGATTGCTTTCTTAAATCCTTCTGGCTTGTGACCTATAGCGTTTAATATACGAATCTTAAGTTAAGGGGAATCATACATCCATTCAAGCTACAAAAGCTTGTAGGCAAGGGAGATATGAAAAGGGGCTTCAATACATTGTAAATATTTCTACTCTAGTGTCAAAGTTGCTAAAGATCTATTAGAGAGTGATAAGTTCTAATTGCATTATATTTTTAACATGAATTTGAAAGGAGTTAAGCTTTTGTTTTCATGTTTGTAAATGGAATTGGTACTTAAAATGAGTTATATTTAATTTCACGTCTTGCTTTAGTCCCTTAATGAAGGAACAAAGTTAGGAAGATTTTAGTCAAGTTAGACCTATTTTGGCATATTTTAAGTAAAGGAATTAAAACACAGTGCTAACATTATGCCATATTGCTCCCTGTATTCATCCATGCTACCTTTTATTTATGGGTAAAGTTTTTTTCTTATTAAATACGGAATTAACACGGACCTATGTCTGAATAATTTTTAATAAGGTACCATTATATTCTACAGGCATCTGTAATATCCTATCGTATTCAACCTATATTTTCCAACATACAAGAAAGACAAACTTATGTCCAAACCTATATTAGTAGTGTTTTGTTATGTATAAATATTTAGCAGTCTTGAGCAACATAAGAACCCAACACATTCTTGTGTTTAGGTCATATTTAGAAAAAAAATCTAAGGTTTCTCATTTTAAGAGAGACAGTAGGAAAAAAATGGGAACTTAAAGGAGCTTTTTAGAGATTAGTTCTAAAGTTAACAATTTAATTTAGCAGTTAATTCAAGCAATAAGACTAAGGAAAGAGTTTCTTAGGAGTTTTAATTAGAAAGAGATTTTAGTCATTCAACTTAAGAATAGGAGTTATATTTATTAAAAGAGAAGATAATAGTAAAATCAAATACCTACCAATCAAAGAATTAATATTAACCATTATATCTAGATAAATTCAAAGTATAGGGAAGGTTCATAAGGAATCCGTACCTAGATCTTACTTATCTATTTATTGTTTTATTCTTATTCATTACCATAGTACAAATGACACCTTAAGGGGGAAACATTTTTTTCCATACTAGTTTACATCAAGCAACCTTAGTTCATTTAGATCTGATAACATATCTGAAGGAATTGGTAGAGTAAATCCCTAGAGAGTTTAGTGTCCAAACAACGTTATCCTAAATATTAGGTTAAGATGGTAAATAGGAGCCCATATGGGAATAAAGTCTGAGAATCTCTCTATTCTGATGCACTTACTTGAGTTGCTTAAAGACTTGACTTTTGCTTCTTTTGGAAGGAACAAGTTGGTATAAGGAATCCAAATGTCTACAATTGTCATACTAAAGAGAAGAAGTAAAACCATTTTCAATCTAGATTTTGATGAATGTTTGAATAAAGGATTTAAGTTTTATTATTGGCAACATTAACCAGGAAGAATCATATCTAATTTTAGCACTCTAAATGTTCCTTCCTCTTAAATAGAACCTATTAAACCGTTTAACCCAAAGTGAACATTTTTCTCTAACAATTCTCCATAAGTAATTTTCTAGTAAAGTGTGTTCATGTCCTATAGAGAAATCACCCTAAGACCTCCTTCCTCCTTGAGGAGTTGCACTTTCGACCAACTCACCTTAAAGAAAGGTTTAGAACATAAGTCCAATATCTAGAGGAAATTCCTCATCATCTTCTTTATATTCTTCGTAAGCTTTTTAGGTTATAGAAAGTGAGCATCCCAGTAGGCAACTAGGTTAAATAGGATTGAGGAAATGAGTTGATGCTTGTTAGAGAATGAAAGGACTTTGCACTCCTGGCTCCCTATCTTATCTCTGACCTTATCAAATAACACATGGCAATCCTCATAAGAAAGCTTCCTAGAAGCGATTGGTAGCCTACGATATTTAATAGGTAAAGAAGAATATGGGATGCTAGTGATCTCCATCAATACCCTCCTTAGGTAATTATAATCTTAGGATAGGATGAGTAAGTTTTTTTCCTTTTCAATTCCTAAGCCAAAAACTTTGTTGAATTGATCCAAAGATTCCATCAATTATTAAATGGAAGCCTTGTTACCATAACAGAAAAGTAAAACATCATCTACAAATGAAAGGTGAGTAATCTGCTATTGAATACATTTTTTATGGAATCTAAATCCATTCTACCTAATTCCCTTTTGCATTATTATCAAAGTGAGGACCTCTACAGCTATAATAAAGAGGTAACGCGATAAAGGGCCCCCTTTCCTCAATCCTTTAGCTCCCTAAAAAGTATCATAAGTTTCTCTATTTATCATTGCACAATAGGAAGTGGTGGAGATGTAGGAACTAATCCAAGAGGTAAACATTTTAAGATATCCTATTTTATGAAGGACTTAAGGTGAAAAAAAAATCCCAATCTAGGATACCAATTGCCTTATGAATATCATCTTTAAGTTTAACATTCTTTCTAGACCCCTTAACTTTATATTACTCAAACAAATCTTAAGCAGTTTAGGGAGAACTGTTGATGTTAAGAAGAATGAACTTGAGTCTCTCAAATAGGAGCTTGGGGATAATGTTATAGAAGGTAGTGTAACATGAAATCGGTCGATAGTCTTTCATGGTTGTTAGGTATGGAACTTTTGGGACTAGGCATAAGAGGATTCTACTCCATTCCTTTAGTATCTTAACATTGGAAAAGAATTTTTAGATAGCTCTATAAACATCCTCTTTGATCAGGGGCCAAACTTTGTTTGAGTTAATACTGAAGACAACTTTATAGATTTCTTCTTGAGAAATAGGTTTAACAAGTTGCTCATAGCATTGGGGGGATAAGATTATAGTGAAGTTAAGATCTAATGTTGTTGGGTCCCGCTTGTTTCCAGAATCCAACTCTCACGAAATCATGAAACGTGAACACATTCCCATGAAATCTTCTTAACCATCATCGATTCATCTTCTTGCTTTGATACCAAATATGTTGGATCTCGTTTCTGGAACCCAACTCTTGCTCAATCATGATACTGAGCTTATTATCCTATAGGGTTATTTCCATGAACCCTTATTAGGCATCATCCCAAAAGGGTGGCGTGTCCTACTAGTCAAACACCAAAATCACACATTGACTTCTTCAGAACAATTAGCTTTATGTCTCTAGTTTATTTTGAAATAAGAACCATCTCATTTGGAGCTCTATAGCTCAAGATATGCTTAAAATTTAAAGTGTGTTCATAACCCAGTCATGCTCTTCCAACTGATCCCTCATTTTCTTTCCATCAATCTTTTTCAAATCAACACCAAAAGCTACAAATTTTTATGTAGAGGTAGAAAAATATCTTAGGAATCTATTGCTTTAAGAATCATTTAATTTGGAGGTCGGGTTATGAAGTTATGGCCAAAAGAATCAACCATGATCATGTCCTTAATCATAATGTACCTATCTCGAGACAATTAGTATAGCTTTCACTAGGGATGTTGGATTGAGTTCATTCTTATACGGTTTGAAAGAGGACTTCTAGATCTACAACTTTTGTGAAGACTCTGAAGTGAGATTTTGTCATTTGGATAAGACATAGACCATGTAACTTTTAGGTCTGATTGTGCTTTTGCGTTAGGAACACCCGGCCTGTGTGAATTTACACGGGCAGACTGTGGAACCATCAAGTCTGATTGTGCTTTTACGTTAGGAACACACGACCTATGTGAATTTACACGGGTAGACTGTGTAACCTTCAGGTCTTGCTAAAATTTTCCCTCTCCAAAACCTTTCCAATGGATCCTACATCCATCCTAACATCCCTTTTTCTCATAATCTTCCCGAATTCAACTGTCCTAGCGCAATATCACTTCATATACTCTAGTTATTCGGGGTACACGTCCTATGCAACATCACCTACTCTAAAAATCTTATCTCTCAACACCGATATCCAAAAATTTCATACTTTATATCGTTGGAAAGCTATAAAGACAAGCTACAACTCCTGTGTAGACGACTTTGTCTAATTCAACCTAAATCGATGCAGTTTTTCCTTTTAAGTTCAGAACACAATTTCTACACCTATGAAAACTTGAAAAATTGCACTACACAAACTTGGAGTGTCATGAGCATAACCATTCAACTACCAATATTAATTCATTAAACTCTTTAATCTCCACTCATTTGACTCATCACTTATAACTAGTTCTCATCATTCACAAAAATTCTCTCTTTCTTTTCCATGATATCTCACTTATATACATAACAATAGTTCATGTTCAAGATCCATCATTTTAAGTTAATAATATCAAGTATACCTAATTCTAACTCAACATCATCTATACACAATTCATATTTCATTAACATCAATAAATGTTTACAAAGCTTTGATGGCATCTCATGCCACAATACATCATTTCGCAAAATCCCCAAAAAATACACAAGATACTTGAATGGTAATTCCACAAAATGAAACTACAACCTTGTTTTCCATAAATTACTCCAAAACAAAACAAAACATGCAAATTCGGATTGATGCCTTGAGTCACTTTCACTCGATCTCATTCTCTTCACCTGAGGATAGGAAGAAAAGTAGGGGTGAGCTTAAAAGCTCGTGGGTAATAAGTTTATAACGGATAACAAGCAAAACCATTCAAAAAGTTCATTGCCATTAAAAATTCTTATTGAATCATAAAACACATGTTTCTCAAATTCTCGTCAATCAAACAATTCATGAGCAACATAAATCATGCATTTATCAAACTTGTGAACACATGTAAACATATAAGCACATCATAATGGTTTGGGTAGTTCGTAACAGAACGTACTAACACATTCTCATATAATGGTCCTATGTAGTCGTGAATAGAACGAACTAACACAATCCCATATAGTGGTTTTATGCAATCGTAAGGGAGTCTATAAAGGAGCTCTATGCCACTAACGAGCAGGCAGAAGAAGCCTTTATACAAGTGCAATTGATAGAACATAACAGACCAAACCAAACTCACATAACATGTAATTCATGACTTGAAAATAGATTGCCCAAATGGCAACATTTTGAAAACTTGTTTTTTTTCCATGAACATGCAATTTTTCGAAAACCCTTTCATTTAGCAATTCACAATTCATCACCAAAATTTTATACACCAAACATGTAACAATTTCTCAAATCAATCAAAAGCAATAAAAACAACATTTAAATAAAATCCTTTTATTTTCTTAATTTGGAAAAAGAAACCTTAGTGGCTTATTACTAAATTATAAGCATGAAACCCACCTTAATTTCCTTGCTTGAAAACTTTCCTCAAAATGCCTCTCCCCTTGCTCCTCTTGTCTTCTTTGATTTCCTTTCATAAATCCCCATTAAAAAATGAATTCCAATTGGAAAACCCAAAGAAACGTATACATGAAATTGATCCTAGAATACTTGAACCCATGCATTTCCTAAGCTCTTTGAACAAAAAACCCTTCCAAAAATCCAAAAGATTTAACACAAAATTACCTTGAATCTTCACCAAATAAAGAGTTTCTTGGCCTGAATGAGAGCTCTAATCCTCCTCTTCCTTTTTCCCTTCTTGAGCAACTTGAAAATCAAGAAATCATGAAACCCTAGCTTTTCCTTCTTCCTTTCTCTCAAAACTGAACCCTCTCCTTGCTTTCTCTCTAAATTTTCGTTTCTTCTCTTCTCCTCCCTTTCAATCCACGTTTTCCACTTCTTAAAATTCAAGACAACTCCTCCTTTTTCCTCTAATACCCTTATTGAGTGTGCAAAGACCCTTCTACCCTTCCTTATATGCCTTGTAACTTAAATGCTTAAGTGAACTACCAAAAACACCCTTATACAATCTTACTATATTAACTAATGATCATGGAAAAATTGAAGGAATTTGATAACACTTCCTTCTAGAAAAAATGTTCCTCATTGTCTTAATTTTCTAATCACATCAAAATCATTTAATTTGATTTGATAGTCTAAAAGTTATACCCCAAATATTTTCGGACTGTTCTTATACTAAAACAATATTCTGTGCTCAACTTCCATCTAGAAATTGAAATTCTTAGAGACTAAATTAAAACTCGATTTCATTAGAACATTTGTAGCCCTATATCCCTAGTTTACTCCAAATCAAAAATCATCTCATTTGGATAACTAGAGAAAA
>JAOTBA010000002.1:17914155-17933696 GCA_025629845.1 Erythroxylum squamatum | reverse complement strand
AGAAAGGAAAGAGAAGAGTTTAGAACTTTATAATAGAGAAGAAAGAGAATACATAATTGTATTTTTCCATTAACTATAGGGTATGGCTATTACAGCAACTATAAAATAGTGCTCACACCTCCTAAAGTATGACATTTGTACATGGTTAAAAATATTTAAAGAAATTTTTGGTTAATAATTATTCCAAAAGGGACAATCAATTCAGTTAAAAAAAAAAACTACTCATGTTTGACAATGCACAGGAGCTAATGATAAGATACTAACTTGAATGATGATGTATTAAAAGCTAAATTAACTAAAGGAATGTATCATACTTAGGTCTCTGCAAATTTGTAAGACCATGTACGAGGGTTGATGCTTACCCAATATTGGAAGGTCTTAAGTTAGTGACATGATAATAAGGAAGTCACTGATCAAAGCCCTGATGAACAGAAGCCATAAATATACCAGTTCTAAGGTAAAGAACAATCATGTAAAAACTAAAACCAAAACGGTCAGTTTGACCAGGTTAAGCACAACTCGACTAGTTTTTGGTTCATTTTTATTTTTGGTCTGTGTGAATGAAAATTGGTCAGTTTCCTCTAATTCATGAGGAACCAAATGCGTCTTCATCTTCTTCGATGCCCAAACACCTTATTAGTATAGAACGATGAGAGCTTTGTGTGATTAGCACTTGAGAAATCAACATATTGCAGTGAAAATTGATCTAGAACAAAGATTAAGCAAATAGGTAACCGAGTTTGGCACCAAAAATCATAACGAAAGCTCAAAACATGCAAATCAATAAAATATGGGTTCAATTCAAAGCTAGAGCTCTGATGAACTATATATCAAAATATCTTGAAGCAAAAGAACAAAAAGATGCTAAAGAGTAGGGAGAGGAAAAGGGAAGGAGGTTTTAATGGCTATCAAAGATTTGATTTATAAAGTAAAAAAGAGTGATTGATAAGTGAGAAAGTTGACAAGACATGTGATGTGGGGAATAGAGAGAGATCCACCTGGTAACGACCATCTTTACATTACATCATAGAGGTGAGAAAAAGTTTTCCTATTTTTATCCCTTTCTTATATTTTTTTCTTTTCTTTTTTGCAAATATTTGTGTTCTATACTTGAAGTAAAAAATATAAATTTCTTGAGTAAAAAATTTAATTTTAATTAAAAGATCCTTCCTCTTAAATTTTAATTACAAAATAATGTTAAAAACTTCAATTACGCATCATATAAACATTAATAGACTAATAAAAGATAATTGAAATGATAATTTAATTTAATTCTTAAATTTGACTTGAATTAATTTAATTAATTATTTATTTATTTAAAATAATTACTATAAATTATTAATTTGTGTCAAATTTAATTAGTTCAATATGAATTTAAAAATTGAGTTAGATCATTATATAAGTAGTATTTTATTAGTTCATATATAATATTCATGTCAAATATATTTTAACTTTTTTTAACTGAAATCTAAAATAAGGGATTGCTCCAAAAAAATAAAAATTATTTGAATGCAATAGAAGAAGTTGACCCAAATAGTTTTGATGAAAGCGTAGTTTACAAGTCTTTAAATAGTGTTGGTGAATTTAGAACTTTTATCGATGATGAGACACGACCTCCTTCAAAAAAATAATTTTGATTTTTATTGTCATTTTAAGTTTTATATTAGACTTAGATTTAGTTTGAATTATTATATTTGATTTATTATTAATTCATTATATAATAATAGACATCGACATATTTTTTATTTCAATAAAATATTTTGTTTTCTTACTCTTATAAAATTTAATTTTATTTATTATATCGGTTGTATAGCGGTTTAATACTAGTTGAACTTTTAAACCTAAAACTTTTCCGTTGACCGGTTCTATGTCCGATCTAGTTTTTAAACATTAGTAAAAATCTTTTTCACGTAAGTTATAACCTGCAAGAAAGGTGTAATGACATAAGGTTGTAATAATCATGATAGTAAATAGTATGTATTATTTATTTACTTACAGGGATAACAATGGCTTGAGTCAGGCCAACCTTGGGCAATTGAGGCCCGATCGAGCTCGAGATAGTAGGCCCTAGCTCGACCAGGCCAGAGGCGACTTGTGCCCAAGCCCTCCTAGACTTTACCCAGCCAAATTTTTTAAAAAATAACTGTTGAGAACGACATTATCTTAGGTTAGAATGATCCCCAGGCCTGACCCAGTCTGAGGCCCAGTCAAACTGGGCATTGTCTATTGACTTCAAGTCAAGTTAGGTCAATTCGGTCCGCCCGGGCTCAATCACCACCCCTATTTACTTAAGTGAACCACTCTTGGTGTCGTTTCTTTCTTGTTCTGGGTGCTCCCAGCATCTCTCTCCAGCTATTTCTTTTCTGTAACATGTTCTTTTGGTTTCTTCCCCTGCTGTTTAGACTCTCAGTTCAGGTTGTTATTCTGTTTCTTTTTCTGCTGTAGTTCGTTTTTCCCCGGATTGTTTTCCTGTCCTGCTCCTTGTTGTGTAGGTTGTTCAAACCTGGACTTTTTCCTCTTCTATATAGCCCGTAGTTGGCAGCTTTTGTTTTAATCTAATTATTTATCTTCGAAAAACTGAAGTTATTCTTTAGTCTTTATATGCAGAGTTTAACATCTTCACTGTGAATGAGTCTTCAATGTGTTCATTACATTGATGTTGCCATATATACTCCAAGAATCAAAACAAGCCTTTATGCATGAGAGGGAAACCTCATCTGCTGCAAACCACAGGGACATAAAAAGCACATAGAACTAGAAAAGAACAAGGAACCAATGAAAAAGGTCTGCTTATGATGCAGGAAAATTATGAAATGGTTGTCTATTTTGAAGTAGATTTTGCATCTCCGATGCGAGCTCTCAGGTAAGCAAGGTGTATGTCTCTCGACGGCAAGCATTCTTTGACCATATCTATTTCAAGTAGTTTTTGACTCCACTTCCATAAGATTGGCAAATTCTCTTCCGTTATGATTGCCACTTCCATGACTTCTTGGCGCAGATGATACCAGTAGATCATGTAGAAAACAACAATGTCTAGGTATCCAATGGACTGACCTCCAAAGAACTCCTTTCCTTCCAGCTCTTTATCGAGCAACTTCAGTTGCTTAACTACCTCTTCAAATATATGCTTCTTCTCCTCCCTTGTAGCATCGCGAGACTTAATCACCAATTGAAGGATCTGCATATATTGATTATGAATTATATCAGGTTCACATGTGGACAAAAAATGTTAAAAAGCAATAATTGCTGATTTGTACAATTTTAACTTACAGTTTCATCGACAAACTTTGCCCAAAAGCGTGCAGTGGCTCGATCATGAGGATCTTTAGGCAAAATGGGATTGCTGTTCCATGTGTCCTCGATGTACTCTAATATGACGAGCGATTCTGCAATTGGTTTTCCATTGTGGACAAGCACAGGAATTTTCCTGTGAACTGGATTATACTCCAGTAGCAAAGAACTCTTGTTGGAAAGGTCTTCTTCAACATATTCATACTCTACCCCTTTCAGTTTCAAGGCTAGTTCTATTCTCTGACTAAAGGGACTTGGTAAAGTGCCAAATAGTTTCACATCAGTAACCATTATAAATTCCCAGAAACTAAGGCCGATTCTAACAGGTTTCCATCCGTAAAGTAGTTAGTAGGCTTTTTATAGGAAGTGGGTGGCGGAGTTTCGCAATGAGCAAGTAGGAAAATATGGCTCAAAGCCAATAGACTAGAAATTGTTTGTTTGAAAACTCAGCCATGTGCGTGTTTACGTAGTCAATGTGATCAAATCCTTCCCGGCTTGAAAGTCCACGCCCACTCTAGTGGAAATTGCAATGTTCAATGCATTCGCCTGCCTAATAAAAAACAGGAAAGAAGACAAATGCAACTGCTTCAAGTAAAACCGCATACCATAATTAAAAAATTGTGTAATTTTGTATATATATTTCTCATTGACTAATAGTTAGGTACAAGTATATTACTTGGTGGCTAAGCTAACGGATATACAAGATCATATACAATAAATGTAAAATCCTCAAAGATACAACAATTCATATCAAATATCTCTTATTAATAATAATAGATGCACATAGGGATCAAGAATCCACATTAGCCACCAAGTAATACTTGTACCTAACAATTAGTCAACGAGAAATATATACACAAAATTACACAATTTTTTAATTATGGTATGCGGTTTTACTTGAAGCAGTTGCATTTGTCTTCTTTCCTGTTTTTCGTTAGGCAGGAGAATACATTTATATATATATCCAGGCCCACTCTAGTGGAAATTGCATCTGGATGTTAAATTGATGTCTTTCGTAGGAAACGGAAGAGTATGTGGGCAAGCAATTGATGCAACGAGGAGGTCTCAAAGGAAACGTGTCATGAATCTTAATAAGTATTGTAACAACCACATACCTCTGGAAGGATATACAGATGTTACCTAAGACAGGACTTAAACATATCAAAATAATACAAAGCGTTGTCAAAAATTCAAACAACCAATCATTACTTTTCCATACATATTCGACTTTAAGTAAAATTTAACTAGCACACTGAATTTATCCAAATACTTACTTCAATACAACCGCAGTGGCCAATCAAGATTATGTTTTGTTTTGGGAATGTATATTTGAGTTGTGTATAATAATATGAGACATGATGTATTTTGTTAAAATTTTGTAAATATTGCAATACAGAATGTATTTGAACTTAAGATCTGTACTGTTTTGTTTAAGGGTTTGTAATGTAATAACTTTTACACATTAGCTTCAGAGCAAAACTCACCAATTTCGAAGTTGAATATTATAATATAAGAACAAAACTTGTCTGTAACAAAAGAAAATTTGCTTATTTTGGAACAGAGCTCAGATGTTTCAGATCAAAGCTTATTTATATCAAAACTGAGCATATAACAGAATACAAAACAAGTTAGTCTACTAATCTTCTATATAAAAGTGGGTAACAGAACTAATACAGGAGATACCGTGATCAGTATCACAGAACAGGAGAGACCTATGTCTCAATAACAGGAGACACTGAAATGTTAGTAACAGGAGACACCGAAGTGTTACAACAACAGCTGTAGACCTTTCTAGGCATGGCTATTTAACCACGACTAGGACTTAATTGTTTTAAAACAAAACAGGTTCATTTCAAAATTCTCATGTGAGGAACATATTGCAACGCATACCACTTTATTCCATTTTGTTCAACTTGACATATTCATTGATTTCCAAACAAACTAACATGTCATACAATTACAAGTTTGTGCAACAATGCATCAATAGAGGTATTGAGTCATTACAAATTATATATATTCACACAAATTGAAAGCACTTCCAACACAATCCCAAATATCAAACTCCTCGGACACTTGATGGTCTGAAAATTAACACAATATCACAGCAGAAATTCCTAATTCACAAACATCCATATTCAATTCATATACATAAGCCTTTGGAACTTAATCATTCATGACCACACCAAGAAAGTCAATATTGTATTCATCATTATTAAACCATACATTCTTTATATTATCATCCCAATTAATAATGCATAATTAAATTAAGTGTTACTTAATTAAATTGAATACTAATTTAAGTTCATAACACACATTAAACAAGTCCATTTAAGTCCTATTATACTAAATAAATTAACTTAACCTTATATAGTTCATCAATTGCACAAAATCCCATTTTTTTCACCTTACTAATCATTTCCAACAATTATGGGATAAGTGACCCGAAACCTCCAAACTGCTATTTTCACAGGACAAGTTTTTGGATCAGTTTTATATGCCCACTCTGACCTAGAAACTGATGTTTTTAGACAATATGTTCTTCTAAACAAAGGTTCCTATATGTATTAAGTTTCAAACGAAATAAAGTTAATGCAATTTGGTTCATTATTTTGAGAGTTATACCCAAAATACTACAGACTGTTCTCAACCATGGACAGCAACCAAAACTTAACTTCAAGCCAAATTTCAAAACCCTTAGTGACAGAAATCAAATTCAATTCCTTCATGAAAGTTGTAGATATATGTATCTATTTTAATCTGAATTTAAAATCATCCCATTTTGATGTCCACAGGTCAAGATAAGGCTAAAATATCGATGCCTATTCAGTAGAACCACTCCTTCTAACAAGTACCCAGCATATATCAAGTTTCTAACCTCAGTTCTTCATTATTTTAGTACACATTTTATCCACTTCAAACATCAAACAATACATATTCTAATATGAAATCAAGTTTAGTATTCTCTTACCTCTTTAAACTTCAAATTACAACTTCAAGATCAAGCTAAACTAAGCTTCCAAGCAATCAACACATACAAAGATGATGATCTAAAATTTAGCAAAGTTCTAGAAGTTGAGAGGGGGAGAAGGAGCATTTCGGTGGAGAGAAGAGAGCAAAGTCAAGAATGGGCAAAACAGAAATTGCTCTAGTAGAATTTGCCACATCCAAAGCTAGGTGTCATTGAATTGAAGCAACATATGTCTCCATACATGAGCTTCATGTGTTGCTTGCAGGAGCTGGCATGTGTCAATGATACATTAGGCCATATATCACACACTTAGTGCTGCCATTTGTCAATGTATCAACTATGCCATTTGTCAATGCTTTAACCATACCAAATGTCATTAATTCATAGGTCAATCGTTCTAATTTTCATGTACCAACTTAACTTGCCACTTGAGAATTTTTCCTAGACCAAATGTACATTTAAATACCTCAATTCTCTAATGGCATCAATTAATTTCAATTCATTAACTATGAGCCACTTGACCAAAATTCAAGTCATATGTCTTTCATATTCTAATCATAGCACAATTCTAACTCCTATCATGTTGGACCCCGTTTCCAGAGCCCAACATCTGAAGCCATAAACCGTGAGCATATTACCCTGTAGGGTTATTTCAATAAACTCTAATTAGCCATCATCAATTCATTTTCATTCTCATAACATCCCAAAAATCCCTATGTTCATAACCAATTCATGCTCTTCCAACCGATTCCCTCACTTTCCTTCCACTAAAATTTTTCAAATCAACACCAAAGGCTACCAATTTTTATGGAGAGATAGGAAAACGTGTTAGAAATCTATTGGTTAAATAATCACTTCATTTGGAGGTCGGATGATGAAGTTATGGCTAAAAGAATCAAACATGGTTTTATTCTCAATCTTATTATACCTATTTTGGGACAAGTAGCATAACTTTCTCTAGAGATATCGGATTAAGGACTTATTAGGACAGTTTCAAAGAAAAATTCGAGATCTACAACTTTTATAAAGACCTAGAAGAAAGATTCTACCATTTAGAGGATCCAAAATGTGAATTTTCGAAAGTGCACAGTATATGTCAGTTAAACGGACATACACCTCCACCTAACGGACATACATGGGGTTCCAGCCCCGTGAAGGCCCGTTTAATGGACATGCGCAAGGTTGGAGGTCCTTATAGACCTGAGAAGGTCCATTTAATAGACCTATTATATTGGACCCCATTTTTGGAATCCAACCCTTGAACCATAAAACGTGTGCGTATTATTGCTCGTCATTCAAACGTGAGCATAATCCATTGAAATCATGAAGATTAAAGTTTCATACCATTCCGAAAGTTTTTTTTGATCAATTGATAAACGACAATCCATTCTTATGATTATGTGCTCTATCATATTGGACCTGCCAAAATTCACCGAGAAAAACTCCACTAACCCCTTTAGGAAAAGTTCACCGCGGCAACAAATATAACTTCGCCACGGCAACCTTGAAAAACTGACTTCGCCGTGACGAAGCCAAGCAGTTTACCGTGACGAACGGACGAGAAATTTTGCTGAGATCCTTCAAGAAAAGTTTGCCGCGGCGATCCTTGTGGTTTCGCCACGGCAAACCCCTGGATTCTCAACCCCTAAACCTAAAATTTCCAATGGTTTCTACATCACTCTTATCTTGCTTTCAATTTATGTTGTCCCAAATTCACTCCCTCTAATGTATCATCATTTCATAACAATTCCATATTATCTCATCATACTCTCTAATCTTTTTTCATTTAATTCATTTCTTACAACAAATTTTCATTCTTCACAAAAATCCTATATTTCTTTTCCATAAATATCAACAATTTATGTTCAAAATCATCATCTCAAGTTAAGAACTCTCTCAAGTATACCTAATTTCAACTCAATTTTATCCATATGCAAATTCATATTTCTACTCAACATCATTCATGCATAATTCATAATTCATTAACATCAAAAGAATATAGTTTTACAAGCTCTAATGGCATTCCAAGCCACAATGCAACAATAACCCAAAGTCTCAAAAATACAAAAGTTACATGAACTAAAAATCTTTTAAAAAGCGACTAAAGCCTTGTATTTCCAAAACTAACTCAAAATACAACATAAGCAAATTTGGAGTGATGCCTTGACTCTCTTTCACTCCATCTCTTGCTCATCACCTGGAGGTGGGAACGGAAAGAGATTGAGCTTAAAGCTCGTGGGTAACAAATTTATAATGAAGAATAAGCAAAACTGTTGAAATATTCATTTGTCATATAAAAATCATAATGTATTCATAAAATGCTTCGTTCTCAAATTCTCAGTCAAATTCACAATTCAAACTCAAAACTCATAGTTAAAATATCATCACATCAACACAGCATATCTATTTAACCATCAATACAGAACATTCAATTTATGCAACATACTTGACAATTCAAAGATGCAATGCACAAACAAATAGTTCGAGAGTTCCGTGGAACAAAACGGATAAACCGAAGTTTATATCGTAAACAAAACGAGTTCGATTTCTCAGGATCTCGTGGCCTCAAGCGGGCAGCCGGGAGAAGGCTATATGTCGACGTACACGTGACTAACGAAACGTTCCTCTCTCGCCCAAACAGAAGCACATAATCATGCTCAAATCAATTTATCGAATACTCATACTTTCGAGCTTTTCAATCTTTTCATTCATACAAAATGCAATGACATGTTTCAATGGCATAACTTGATCATTATTCATAAATTGAAATGCATTTTTAATAATCACAATAATTCATTATCGAGCAAGTTAAAATACAATACACATGCATTTTTCCACATTCACAATAATTCAAATTCAATCAATTAAGCATGTACACACATAAGCAAATTCTTTAAATCATTTAAAAGCAATATATGAAGTAATTGAAATCATTTAGTTCTCTTGATTTGGAAAAACTTTAATGGCTCATTATTCAATTATAAACATGAAACCCACCTGAATTCCTTGCTTGGATACATGCTTAAAAGATGCCTCTCCTCTTGATCCACTTGCCTTCCTTGATTCCCTTTATCAAATACAAAATTCCCATTCAATAGGAATACAATTTGAGGACCCGTATATTGCATATTCACTGAGATAAATTCTTAATACTCAAATTTTTTCCAAAAAAAATCTAAACCTTCGGCTCAATTTTCCATGATCATTCATATCAGGTAAATGACCAAATCTGATAATATTCTCTTCTAGAAAAATGTTCCCCATTGTCTTAAGTTTCTTATGACTCGAAAATCATTCAATTTGGTTCAGTACTCTAAAAGTTATGCCCCAATCATTTTTGGTCTGTTACAATACTAACACAGCACTATGTTCAACTTCACTTCAAAACTTGAGATCCTTAAAGACTTAATTGGAGCTTGATTTCTTCATACAAATTGTAGCCCTATGTCTCTAGTTTATGTCAAATCAAAAATCACTTAATTTATACATCTACAGCAAAAGTTATGCCTAAAATACCGAAAAATGTTTGTATAGGAAAATGGGTTTCGCCGCGGCGAAAATGTTGGAGCTCGCCACGACGAACGTCTCCAGAAACCTCCTGAAGACCTGTTTTTTGACATTCTTCATCTATATACTTCCCATCTTTCAAATATCACTCATCTTAACACTAAAACACCTCTTCTACTTCATTTTCCAAGCCCATTCCAACCCAAAATCACTAACAATTACATCAAAATCTATCTTTGATCATTAACCCTAAAAGATTAAAACATTTTTCATACACCATTCAACAACAACTTTCTACACACATTCAACCTCATTATCACTTCTAACTATCACTAAATAAGGTTCATTCATCAAATCAAAAGAGGCTAATGCTTATACTTACTCGTTGATGCTTCAAATTCTTCAAAATCTTCAAAAATCTCCAAATCCTAGCTTTCCTCTTTTCTTTTATTCTTCTTTTCTCTTCTTTTTCTCCTTCATCCACGTTTCTTTCTTCTCTCAAATGCAAGACACATTTTCTTCTTCTCTTAATACCCTAAATGAGAGTGCAAATGTCCATTTTGCCCTTTGCCTAATGCCTTATGTCTTATGCCCTTAAGTGTCATGCCCAATTTGCCCTTATAACATCTTACTACTTTAAACCTTTAATCAAATTAACCTATGTCATAATAATCCTACTAACGTTGACATAAATAAAAAGCTCCAAAAATTAATCGATCAAACCTCATAATTCATTTAAATCATGCTTAATTCAACAAGAAAAATTTCGGGGGCCAATAGTAGTCCCTAAGAAAAACCACACCATAGTTATAGACTATGAAGCAGTGCCCTTATTTAAAGTCTTTAGGGATGGTGAGACAGTCGTTATACCATTTTCCAAAGGAGGAGGATAGTAGTGTAATGATGATGAGGAGTCACCTAAAATAGGTTTCTAGATTTCTAGGAGTGGACATTAGACTTTGTAATAGGTTCAATCTAAGTAGAAGAGTTAACCTGAGTTGGCAAAGGAGACTGAGTAAAGGTTATAGCAACCAGGGAAGTGGCTTGAGAGGGTATAGATGGAAATTCCATAAAGGAACTCTGATCTACTTCAGAAGTTTGCAGCTGATTTTCCATAAAAAGGTAAAAGAGTACAAAATCTTTTTAACAGCTATTACCATAAATGGTAACTTAAGGTGGAAGGAAAAAAATTAAAGGACCAAA
Source organism: Erythroxylum squamatum (assembly GCA_025629845.1). Taxonomy (NCBI): domain Eukaryota; kingdom Viridiplantae; phylum Streptophyta; class Magnoliopsida; order Malpighiales; family Erythroxylaceae; genus Erythroxylum; species Erythroxylum squamatum. The sequence goes on along the minus strand of JAOTBA010000002.1, from coordinate 17,922,727 downwards.
AGACACTGAGAAGATAATGTGAAGCTAAACAAAATAGGCGCTAAGAAAGGATTTGAATGGAGAAAGGAGAATAGAGAAGGTAAGATGAAGATGTTAGGACAAAAGAAGTATTTCACAAGGAAAAGCAAGGAAACCCGTGAAGGGAAATCAAGAAAACCAAGAAGCTAGAGAAAAGGAAGACTCTACGTAGTAAGCCATGGAGAGAGAAGAGACAGAATTGTCATTTTCTCTACCTTTGACATTTCACCACATTTAATCAAGTCGATTACCCAATATCTCTATTTAATTAAAACCATGAAGAACGTATTAGAGTTTATCAAAATTAAAAAAGGTTTAACCTTAATACCAGAGAATTTATGTAAGCATATCTATAGTACCTCATACAACTCTTAATATCTAATCCATGATCTATTCATATGTACGTTCTCTTAAACCATCTAAATGCAAATTAATAACAGATATAATAATTAAATTAGTTAAAAGATCATCAAGAATATTTGAAGTTATTTCTTAGAAATAAAACATAACCTTATAAATAAAATCTAATCAATCTATTCAAAGATAATATTATTGTTATCCTTACCTAAACATATGAAGAAACTAGTTGCTCATCATTTTTAAAACCATAAACATAAGAAAAATCAAAAAATCAAAAGCAGAAAGAGTTATAAAGTTGATCTTAATATTCTAATGCAAACTCTAAGTTGTTGGGATGATTTTAATCCTTTTTCCCCTTGAAAATAGTTTCTGTAAACTGCTATATGGTGCTTACCTCTCTCTTGGTAGCCAACCTTAAGTTTAGAATGAAAAAAGATGAAAAAGACTATTAAGATCTTATTTTTTGCTATATTTAAATAGGTTTTCCCAACAAAAAAATGATCTAAGACACGGTCGTATCGCAGAGCATATATTTTATAGAAGCTTAAAAATGTCAAAGCATAAAAGTTTTACGACCCTTTCTTAGCTTTTTATAGCATCTTGAATCATCTTAACCAAAGTTCGAATGAGAAAGTTATGAATAATTTACAAATCAATGTCCCATTTACTTTTAAATCTTTCTAGAGACAGAAAAGGGCGGTAGCAAGCTCATGTCCTTACTCCTGGATCTTCTATAACTTTTCTTATTGGAATTCAGCTTCAAAAATAGTCATATGTAAGACTATTGTGCTCTTTGGATATTTTCTCTAACATATGGTCACTCTTCAGATCGTTTATATGGTCAACTTTTCATGTCCAAGTTGTCTAAGAAGGATAAGGGCCATCACACTTATACTTAGCCAAAAATTGAGATTATAAAACTCATGAATTATTGGAAAAACTTATCCAAAAGTAAGCTCATCAGTGGTTGTTACTCAAAAGAGCGCAATTTTTTAAATTAGGAAATTTCTTCAATGCAGGTTACAAAATATTTAGAAATGACTATGTCATAAACACAAAGATGATGTTAGGAGGAACCCTTATCTAGATGTTTTATTAGATGTAAATTTTTCTCATTGATAATTACTACGTATTTGTTAGTGGAAATTAAGATAATTTTAGGATTAATGTTTTTCTATTTAATAGAAAATAATAAGAGAGCTAAACTGAGTAATTAATAGGTTCTCATGGGAACGATATTCTACTCATTTGTTATATTACTATAATCAATAGGTGCACTTCCCTAAATTTGATAATATAAGGATTTGAAAAGAAAATTGGCACCATTGGAGGGGTTTAATTAATATTAAGTAGACTTAAAACTTATTAATCTAGTCATTTTTATTTCTTCTTATTTAGTTCTAATTTCTTATTTTTTGAATTTTTTAAGGCAATCCGAAAAATTAAAAGGGTACTTCTTCTGATAATTAGAGGATGAAATAGGGAATTAGCCTAAGAAATTCATGAAAGAGTATACTAATTAGGAATTTGAAAACATATTACTATAGAGTAAAAGCTCAAAACAATGTTGGATTATGTAAAGCCATAACTTACAAGAACATAATCTAACATAGCCAAATCGATGATTATAGCAAAAAAATTTAGATAAAGCCAAAAATTGTTAAGATGTTGCAATAATTTCTTCAATTTAATGTTTTTCTTGATAAGGATCTCAACACACTTATAGTTAACTTCTTATAGATATATGACACTTTCAAGACCAATAGTGAAGTCGATGGCGTCATATGATTAACATTGTTCTTATTTTCATTGACGGATCATATGAAATAATGGTTGAAGCTATTACTTGTAAATTTATCGTTAATTAGAATAGTTTAATAAATATTTGGCTAAACATTTCTCACTAGTCAAGACTACTGAGCTTTATAATGATATCTCTACCAATTCATATTATCATAATGAAATATTTTACAATATATGTGAGAGATGTAATAATCAATTTAGGAGGTGTCTACATCATGGTTTGACCACATAGTTACAAGTCTAGACATTATCGAATAGTTTAAATTATACAACAAAGCAGATGTTAGTAGTAATTTTGGGGAACATCAAATAACAAAACTTTAAAGCCATCTAAAAACTAATTAAAGAGATGAATATGAAAAATTATCAATGTAAATCAAGTAGGAAGAGGACTAAAATACTAGTAAGAATGTGAAATATAGATGTTTTCACCTCATTAGAAGCTTAAATGGATCTGTTGATAAAGAGAATTGATAACGTGAGCTTAACAAAGGAATCAGCACAAGTATTATTTTGAAATCTGTGTAGGGAATGAGATAGAGTCATAACTATCATATTGGCAATCCTTTTGCCAAACTAGTTAATTTAAATACTTCGAGGATTTTTTAATGACCTTAGAACATCTATGACAACAATATTTATGATCTACGGTAAAAAAAATAATCTTAATTTCTCACAGAATAATCACGTAGCTCAAAGGCCAACTCTATTAAGATATCAGTAATAGTACCATAAAAAGAAACTAAGCTTGAAAGAAATAATGAAAAATTATATGCACATTTGAGGCTCAATTTTAAATTTAAGAAGTTTGGAATCAAGAATCTTTAATTCACAATCTTAAAAACAAAATTGATCAGCTAGACAAACTAGTAGTTTAAAGACTATAAAGTCTATTGTCAAGTGACACATAACCTAATTATAGGAATTATAAGAAGGCAATCACTTTGAGGAGTAAAAAGATGAAATATGATAAGAATGGAGAAGTTGAAAAAGAGAAGGTTGTTGTGAAGGAAGAAAGAAATAAGGATGGTGAGGAGAAGAACGTACTCAGATAGTAAAAACCCACAATTCCCTATTACAATTGCTTAATGGACTATATTTTTAGTCCTACATTTCGTTCATTTAGATTGTTTATTTAATATTTGTATTGCTTTGATACTTAATTCATTCTTATTATGTATTTAGGTCCTAATTACCTTTATGGATTAAAAGGAGAGTATTCAGGTAGAATCAAGGCAGAAAACTGAAGAATTGAAGCTATTTTGGAAGAAGGTGAAGGACACACCTATATGGGACTTGGACACGATTATGTGAGGGAATGTGTAAGTCCTTGTGACTATGTTTAGGTTTGAAGGATGATGTTTCACCTAAGTTTAGGCCAGACACACTCTTGTGGTGATGGACACAACATGTCCACTGCCTGTGTAAGTTTCTAGAATCATGTTTCTATGTGACTGTTGAGTTTTGAAGCGATATTGAGGAACACACTTATTATATACAGTCATTTGGTGATTGTGTCTAGTGTAGAAACCTTAATTTCAAAGTGTAGAAGGCAATTAAGAAGGTTAATTAAAGGAGTTTGAGTTCTAAACACAATTATAAACCTTAGAGCAGTAGAGACTTGGAGAATGACTTATAGATCTAATAGAGATCATATTTTCATCAAAGTTTTAGAGGATTTATTAGAGACAATGGGATATAACGAATTCTTTGTTTTTAATTTTTTTAATCTTTGGCTATGTTTTATATTTTTATAAACTAAATTTGTTTACTATCTAGGTAAAATGAAACTTGGGATAGAATTTTTAATTTTATTCTTTATCTAATGCAATTTGATTATTTATTCATTGGATTAAATTATGTGTTTTCATTATTTCTTGAATTAATATTTTTAAGATATTATTTCATGTATGATTTCATGTATTAGAGATTAAGAAATCCTTTGTATGAATAAATCTAGCATAATTGAAAAAAGTTGCATGTAGACATAGAGATAGGTTGGCATAAATCTAAACCTAGTAGTGAAATTCATAAACTGATTAAAGAAATCATATGGGGTTTAACTAGAAAGAGATTTCAGTTAATCAACCTAGGATTAGGTATGGATAGTGAAGAGAAATATATTAACATAAGATAAGAATTTCCACAAGCCAATGATCTTTAATTAAATTGCATGATATAGGGATTATAGCTTAAAAAATCTTAAGGGGATTCATTACCTAAGTATAATTATTTGATTTGTATAATCTTTGATTGATTTTTGTTCTTGGTTATTAATTTTTTTGAAATTTAGTTTAGTATAATCATTAAATTAAAACATCATTTTATTTTGTTAGTTTGATAAAAGGAAAGAGGTAATCACTACTACTTGTAGTCCTTTTGGGATCGACTCTTGATATTCATCGTCACTATACTTAATTCAACAAGTGCACTTGCCTTTGAGATGTGTAGGGTAGGGATCTTACCTATCAAATTTTTGGCATCGTTGTTAGGGAGTGTAATCTTAGGAAAACTTGGTTTTTATTAATCTACCCACTATTATTCTTTTATGCTTTTATTTTTTATTTTTAATTTTATTTATTTGTTTATCCTTAGAGATCTCTTTTTTAATTTTATGTTTGTGGCATCTTTTTAGAATTTAGTACTCATTACCTTAGCCACTAAACATAATGAAAGGATAGGAAGGACAATATTCCCAGGGGGAATATAGTATGCCATCTTTTTTTGTAACTACGGAAACTTGAAACAAGAAGTATGGTGACATGTATTTAGAAGCTCAATCGACATCTGTGACGTGGTGTGACATTTTTTAGGGTGATCATCTTAATCATGAATGTCAGACACTAGACTAATAAGAAGAAATATCTTTTTATAGTACAAGAAGGAATGGTACTGAAGCAATAGATTTATTACTAAAGGATTAAGATGAAAAAAAGGGTAAAGATTAAGGCTAATAAGAAGCTTCCATGACCAATAATGGTTAAAGCAGTTTGGAGTTTCCTAAGATATATTGACCTGTATAGACATTTTATTTTATTTTTAAAACCTACAACCTTACTTTTAGTATTTTATTTTAATTTTAAATTCTATGATACTTCTATAAGCATTTTGATCTTATTTTCAAACCATAAGAAATTTTATTTAATTTAAATTTATAAAAAAATTTACTTTTAGATCCACATTTAAAGTCTTCACTTTTAATCTCCACAAATTATAAAACATGTCTAAATACTACTTGTTTAGATATATAAAATATGATATTTAATACTTCTTTTTACAATTGATCTTTATGTCTTCTTTTATGATTTTTAGTTTATTCCTTACCATTTTTCAACTTTTTTTTTAATAAAGCAAGAGATTTTAGTTTCCTTTCTTTTAACTCTTTATTTGTATTTGATGACTTTTGAATTAGTTGTAATTCTCTGAAAGGTGATACCAACGTTATGAATATTGCACCAATGTTATGATATAACTGCTACCTCTTTATTTCTAGTAATATTATTTTCATATATTTCTCATGTTAACAATAATCATAATTATTATAAAATAAATTGTTTAATTCTCATATAATTATAAAACTAAGAATAATACAAAGTATTTAAAATGTTACAACTTACATCATATAGTAAAGAATAACTATATCAAAATATCATATAATAAGAATAATATATCTCTATAAGCATTATAACAAGAGTTTGTGACAAGGAACACAACAAAGTAGAAGTGAAACCTGAAATAAAATCACTTATAGTTAAAAGTTTTATATTTATATTGTATATATATAATTTAACATATATAAAAAGTAAATAAAATTAAAAATGAGAAAAATTAAAAATGAAAAACCTAAAACTTCATTTGATAGCATATTCAATCAAATTGCACTAGCCCTAATTTTTATTTGGACAAAAATCTTCATTATTGACAAAGACTCCCATCATCACCATCATTCAAACTCATTGTATCAAATGATATGTTAATACTTTTCCATTTTAGATTATCTTTTAAGTGACTCACATACATGAAACTTGGTTCTTCATAAACTCAATATGCTAAAAGATTGATATGGTCAAGTGATCGTGTTCGTTGAGCTTTACAATTATGACCCTCAAATATCGCAAGTGCACGAGTCGCGAATTGTAGTAATTGAAGGGTCGATCCCACGAGGAAGGTGAACTAATCTAATTCTAGGGTTTCTAAGGCTTAGAGAAATAATAAGGTGAAATTAAAAATGAAACAAGAATATAAACACGGGAATTTGATTGTAGGAATTCAACTCAAGAAATTAACATAAAATAAGAATTGAAATTGAGCAACATAAAAGGTCACCATGGAAAGTAGTCAAGGGAAATTATGCAAAAATTGAAGTTAATCACAACACCCAATCAATAAAACACAAAATCAACTATATTAACATTAAATCAAAGTAAAATCCTGAAAGAAGAGTTAGAACATTGTCAAAAATCCAAAACCCATCATCATACAATTCATTTCAACCTTATACATTAAATGAACAAAAATGAAATGGAAAGGAAATAGAACTTAGATCGGACAATCCATGAAGGAAGTAGTGTCAAGAGGCCATCTAATCTGGAAAGCAACAGTGTCGGGACCCGTTTCTTCTTCCTCTTCTTTTTCTCTCTCTCTTGAACTTTCCAAAAGTGGCATAATGTAGAAACATCCTTAGGGTCACATCTTTAAGTCTTATATAGTATTTCCAATTAAGGAAATCCTAGGGTTTTTTCTGGGTCTAAAAGGTCCAAAAAATTCATTGAAAACTCAAGTTGGAACTGTTATCTTCATATCTGTCAAGCAGGCCACGATTGTGGCTGGAATTTTTTGCTTCTATCATGATCATGGCCCATAATGACACAATCGTGGCTCCCTGCACCAGTTTTTGTCACGATTGTAGCATATTCCCTACGATCGTGTCTTTTTGCTCTTACTTCTGCCACGATCGTGGGCCTGGGTTATTTCCCAAGTCTTCTTCAAATCTCCTCTAATTGCCCTGAAACACTAACAAATACATCAGGGCACCTCATAAATAGAAAATTGAAGCTCAACATCATACTCTAACCCATAAAATGCTTAAAACACAAGTATTTACTAACTAACACAATTCTAACCTAAACACGCACTAAACAATCAAATTAATAACTAAATACAAACTAAACTACCCAAAAAACACAATAAAATCTACAACTATCATCAAGGCAAATTGATCTATAAAACTACTTTCTATTAAGAGTCCTAGTAAATTATATTCAACTTAATGATGATAATAGCATACCTTTCTTGAAGCTTTAAGTTATATCGAATAAAAATCAAATCATCAATCTTTTATGTTCCAATCTATTTCTTTTTTGGAATGGATGAATTCAAATATCCTTCAGTTCCTTTTACATTGAGTTACACTCATACGTTGTTTTGGAATTCAAATTTAAAAACTTTCTAATTCTGGAACATCACTTCCAAATTGGTCTCGCTAAAAAAATGTAAGACAACAAAAGTAATCTTATAAAAAATAAAATGATGATTAATTTTAACCAAGTAACAAAAATGAAGAAATTATATCTAGATTAAGTTTGTCTCTTTTCAAAATTTCAATAGGCATCCCACAGTCACAGCAACATCCTTGTATGCCTTTATTTGTGAGTTAAGGAGATCTTATATCATCTTATGTGAAACAATTTTTTATGATAGTTACTAGTATTCCCTTATGAACTTCATCCATTTTTGTAAAACTTAATATAAAATAGATACTACGAATCAGAAATGCCCGAACAGTAAACAACTGAGAGTAAAGTTGTCTTTCTCATCTTTCATTGATGACTACAAGATAAGTGTATACAAGGAAGGCTAATTTTTAGATTGGCCTTTATTGCCACCTTCACGCTCTCTGTGGCATAATAGAAGTAACCTATTGTTGCCTTCTCATCACTATCAATCAGACGAATCATAAACTCAAATAATAAATTGACAATGGGACTAAAATTTGTGATCTTTTAGTATAATTCTAAAAACCTTCATTCTAGCATTAGACTTATCTTAACTCCTTTCTTATTAGAATAAAAGACTAACGGTATGTTTGGTACACTGGAATAGAATGACTATTCCTAATATATTTCCAACTTATTCCTAAACCTGTGTTTGGTTAAAAAGAGAGCCAGGAATAACTAATATTGGGTAAAAGCTATTCTTCAAATTTGAAGAATAGCCAAACCCCACCCTAACCTATCTTTAACTAATCAATGAATAGCTTAGCTTATCTTATTATTATTATTATTATTATTATTATTATTATTATTATTATTATTATGATGATGATGATGATGATGATGATGATGATTATTATTATTATTATTATTATTATTATTATTATTATTATTATTAT
>JAOTBA010000002.1:17883809-17907860 GCA_025629845.1 Erythroxylum squamatum | reverse complement strand
CGGCGGCACAGAGATGAGAGGGAGAGGAGATCGGCTGTGAGGGGAGAGATGAGAGATTGAGAGACCGAGAGAAGAGACAGTGTCGGGGGGGTTAAAATTTTTCATTTTTGCAATCTAATCCCTGGATGTTTTTCAACTTCACGGTACCGGCCGGAATTGGCCGGTACTGTCGGTACCGACTGGTACCCACCAGAAAACACCGGTACCGGCCGGTATCTGAGGCCAGTACAAATGAAGCGGGATCCGTTTCGGCTCCCGGCCGGAACGGAACGTTCCGTCCGGATCCGTCTGGAACGGAACGGATCCCATAACACTGGTCTTGCATAAATAGGTTGTGCAGGTCAAGTGTTCACATTCAAGCGTTCCCAGACTTTGAAAGCAAATGCTAATCTGGAGCGTGTTGTGAGTAGACCGAGATGGTCTCACTTCATTGTTTGTTATTTGAATTCTTGTATTATTTGACTATTGAATGATTTTGTAAATGTGATTGTTAACTATGTCAGGAATGTGTATTTGTATTTGTATATGAATGAAAGTGTGAGTTCTCCACTTCAATGTGGAATGCCGGACTAAGGTCCGATGAAACAAGTTTCTGATTCAACATCATATGTGATATGACATGATCAGTTTGTGATGCATTCCATAAAATGAATGCTCAGATAAAGGCGTTGTGACTTGAGTAGCCAGTTTGAAGCGCTTCCACGTGAGCTTTGCTCTGTGAACTCTGATTCTGCACGTAGAGCCTTGCTCCGTGAACTCTGATTTTGCACGTAGAGCTATGCTCCGTGAACTCTGTTCTGACTGAGCCCTATGGGCCAGTATTTGTTCAAGTGATTGGCACTCAGTCACAACAATAAGAATGAATACAAATCTCATGCATATAATATTATAAGACTGAAAATCATGTATGGTCTGCAAGGTGATATTGAATGACTATGTGACATGCCATGATATGTGAGTATCTGAACAATACATGTATGCTTAAGTTGAGTAATTATGCAAAATGTGGTATGTGTATAAGATCCGGTGAATTCATCAATGATGGTTCACTCATTTGAGTTCGCAAAACTCATCAAAATTGCAACGTTGTCTTTTCAGGACCGAGAGATGACTCTCATTACTGAGAGGCTCTACTGCCGTGTAGATTATGTTTTAGCAAGTGAAAATATGGCTCAAAGGTCGGTCAGCTGGGATTTTTGGTTGGCTTAGATAGATTTGATATCTTTTCCTCTTTCATGTAGTATTTTTGTACTAGGTTTTGTTAATGTACATGTATTTAAGGTTGGAAGATTCACTGTAGACTTTTGGTTTTGAGGAATGAAATGAGGAAAAGTTGGGAAAAATATTGTAATTTCTTATGATGCTTTACAAGTGAATAATGTTATGATGCCATGTGAAGTGAATGTAGTTATCGAACGTAGCTCACCCTTATCGTAGGATATGTACCGGAATGACCTTCGGGTGTCCCGGTGCGTATATTGCGGTAAGGGGGCGCTACACATCCTCTAAAAATTTTCTCTCTATAGACTCTTTCCTTACCTGGCACAAAGACCATCTCTCCTACCACTTCAGAAGTCTCTAAGTGAGCTCTTCAACTTTGACAAGAATGTTGTGTGTTTCTACTTGGACCACGTATTGTATTGTGTGGGTTTCAACAGAATTTAATGCTCTAATTGGTCATTCATGCTGGCATTCTTTGTGCATTACGGAGGCTCCCTTCGGTTAGCAAATTATTTATTATTTATCTTAGTTTTATTTTATTACTATTTTCTTATTATTTAATTATTTATTAATTTTTCTTATTATTATTAGTTTTATCATTTTTATTTTTATTTTTTTATGTATTTATTGTATTTTTATTTACATAATAATTTAACGTGCCAGTTTTACTTATTTACTCTTTAACCTGCATCACTCTTTTATAGTCACATATATATGTGGGTCTATCGGAAACAACCTCTCTGCATCGTAGGGGTAAGGCTGCGTACTATCAGACCTTCCCAGACCTCACTTTATTGTGGGACTTCGGACTGAGTGTGATGATGATGATGATCAAGATTGTGTCTAGCTATACATCATGAACATTCAAATATTTAAGAATGTTAAAATGATTTTGGCTATCCTTTCTATGCATGATTTTTTTCGTAAAATTCAATTCTTTCATTATATAATGTTCTGATTAAACATAGAGCATGGAACTAATATGTACTCTATTTTAAATCCAATCATATTTGTTCTCTATCATTATCTATTAATTCAATTAATGACATTTGTAAACTATTTACAAAGTATCATTCTACCTTAGTCAAGGATTTTTCAAATCAATATTAGTCGAGAATAATGAAACATTCTCCTTAATTATATTTGGATGATGAATTATGTCTTGATCACTTAATTACTTCTATAAAGTTCATACTACATCCAATAACTAATGACTGAGCTATCCTTGACTAGAATAAGACATAAGTAATATCAAAATATAACAATCCCTATACAAAATAACTTTAGAAATCTTAAGTTAAAGAATCACTTATATATTCATCACAATGAGAATTTTCATATACATAGAAGTAATGTTTCAAATGAATTTCTTATATGAATCAGTTCAATGAACTTGTTCTCTAACAAACACTCACACATTTGTTTAAACATCTCCATACTTTAGCCTGTGAGATCGACTACTTTTTTCATGGAAAAAAACATAGTGTATTAGTCTTTTTATGTTCTATTAATATTCAGTCTTAATAGGACAATGACTAAGAATAATTTAGAGGATAATACATACATATGATATAAATTTCATAATTATAATCTCATTATAATTTCATTTGCAATATATAATTATCACATGGACTTTATTATATATATCTAAATATGTACAAGATAAAAAATGTTTTTAAATTATTTTGTCACTAAACTCTAACTAACTAATCAATTAACTGGAAATCATAAATCAACAGACATCTTATTTGAGAAATTAAATATGCCTTGTGTAAATGTTTTATTTGTTTCGTAGTCATATGTCTTTACTTAATAACTTTATTTCATTATAATAAAAAAAAAAAATTTAAACCATGGCCTACTGTCAGGTTTGGCCGTTCCAGGCTTGCATCGGAGGGGTCAAAAGTCAAACGCTTGCAAGTGAAAATCAGAAAATGAGTGGTAATTTACCAGTCAATGAACTAAATCTGCCGGTCTTACTTTAAGTAAACACATATTCACATCACCTGCATTTTTATTTATCTTCCTTGATCTACAATTCCTTTCCACGGAAAATCTGCAGCTTCATTTTCGCTCAAGATTTTGACAACCAACATGGTCAATCTTCTTATCTCTCTGTTTCTCAGTTTTTATAGTAAACACTTCGCACGAATTGATTGCTAGCTACATTGTGTGTGTAAATTTGCGGTTTTTAATTGCTTATTCACTTCATTGTGGTCGTGTTTTATGGGAGTCACCTGTCCGGTTTTCCTTATTCGGTTTATGTGATATGGGGCGTTTGTCAAATTGACTGCTTTTGTAAGATCTATTATGAGTTTTACTTGGCTGAACTTGATCTTGATCTTTGCAGTAAGATCTACCCTTGTAGGTGTTGATTTCGTTATCGATTTGTAAATGTTAGATTTCAGATCCTGGTGTTTGTTATTAGTGTTCAACTTCTTCAGTTATTGAAGCGTATTGTCATTTTGATTTGGCAGATCCTGGTGTTTGTTATTAGTGTTCAACTTCTTCAGTTATTGAAGCGTATTATCATTTTGATTTGGTTAAACTTTTGATCTAAATTGGCAATTAAGGAAAATATTACTGAAATGAAATGATTCATTTGCCGCGTGTAAATGGGCCATAATGTTAAAACTTTGTTTCTGGATCATTGTGCTAAGCCAATTATTTAGGTAATTGGAACAAGTGAGCCATTGGGATGGCAAATATCAGAATTTGTCTTTTTTTAATTTATTTAGAAGATCTCCTGACCCTTTTTGGTTCAAACGATAATTGACGATAGGAGCTGCCTCCTTCAGTAAAAAATATCCTTCTGTTGGACTCTGAAGGACAACGGGTAGCTGCAAAGTACTACTCTGATGACTGGTCAACAAACAGCGCTAAGGAAGCTTTTGAGAAGGCGGTATTCACCAAGACACAAAAGATAAATGCCCGCAATGAAGGCAAGTTATTAGCATTCTATTGATTTTGGTATTAATGCTTTATCTTTTTGTCCTAAATTTTTGTCCCTGTGCCTATAAGTTATTTTTCTTGGTTCAGATCTATCTTGCGGTGGAATGTCATGTGTGGACTAGGTTTAGTTTTGAGTTAATATGCTAAGTGTGAAATCTTCGTTGTTCAATTATTTTTAATAATTAGTCTTATTCCTTTTGGCTTTGTGGCTGCGGAAACTGATCATCAGTCATAAGCACCTGTCATCAAAGTTTTATTGGACATCTTACCCTTGGTTAACTATTACAACTATGCTCCTAACTATATGCATCATGTTACTTGCAGCTGAGATAACATTGTTTGATGGCAATGTAGTTGTTTACAAGTTTGTTCAAGATCTTCACTTTTTTGTTACTGGAAGTGAAGATGAAAATGAGATCATTTTAGCCACAGTCCTTCTTGGCTTTTTTGATGCCGTCAACCTTCTATTCAGGTTTTATTCACTTTCTCCCCATTATATTTACTTCAGCATAAACTAAAGACTAGTATGGTTATTAAATCTAATAACTATTAACCAATCTACTAAGGTTTAATGTATCCTTATTTCAGAGGCAATGTGGACAAGAGAGAGGCACTGGAGAATCTAGATCTCATTCTCTTATGCATTGATGAAATTGTTGATGCCGGGTATGCAACTTTCATGTTAAGTAAATAATACAATTTGCCTTCTCCATTCACTCTATGCACAGTACCTTCAATCCAGTGATTATTTAAATAAACCTCTGTATTTGTAGACGAGGAGTAGAAAATGTCAGAAGATTTAGATCATAGGTACAGGGTACTTGTTTTGAGTTTTATTCCTTGCGGTGTATCACTTTTCTTGCTTTATTTCTTATACTTCGTGCTTACCCTTGGACTTGATACCTCTTGAAGTTAAAAATTGTATTACTTATGGGTAGTAGTCTTTATGTTCAGAACTCAAAGATACGAGTTTTGTGAACTAGTTATAGTATAATAAAAAGTTTCAAGTACTTAAGGATTTTGATTTTCAAATTAAATGGGTGTTGAATGAATGGAGCTTTTTACATTTGGAAGTATGAAGAAGATTAGTGCATCCCTGTAAAACATTATGTTCCATTGCTTACATAGACTGTTGTGGTCGATGTCTGAATATTTTTCCAAATTTCCAAAGAGAAAAACACTACACTGGTGTTGGACCAGTAGAGCGTGTTGGCATATTCTTAGAGATCCAGTTCATTATAAGTTTCTCCAATCATTATACCAGATTTGACTTTTTCATGCCTTGTGCAGCATCATTCTAGAAACTGATGCAAATGTCATTGCTGGGAAGGTTGCAAGTCATGGTGCTGATACTGGGGCTCCATTGTCTGAACAGGTTCACCTCACTTGTTTTGAAGCAATCAAAATAATTAAAAACATGGCACTGGTTCAACAAATAACTTTAAGTTTGATGATTTGTTAACAAATGAATAATTATTCGAAGGCTTTTGACAGATAACTTGAACTTTTTTGTTCTTCTCTTGCAGACATTAACACAAGCCCTAGCTACAGCTCGTGAACATCTAACAAGATCTCTTCTTAATTGACACGTGCTCAAAATAAAAGAAGAAAAACAGACATGGTAGCATTTAATTTCTAATTTTAGCTATTTGGATGATATTGCTAAATTGGCTGAAAGCTACCTACCTCTTATGTTACTTCTTTTTTAAATAATTTTTTAATATAATGTATACAGTAATTGCGTCGGAGATTGAATGAAAATTGTGATGTGCAAGTGAAAAATGATATATATAACGTACTCATTATTAATAAAAAGCTTAAAACGTTCACTTAGGCCTTAAGTTCAAAATATCTGTGGCATGGAGGAAGCTTGTCTGTCAATACTCACTGCCAGAATGTCAATCCATACACGAGTTTCTAAAGTCATTTTTCAAAATTGCTTGGTTAGTTACAGGCAGGGGGTTGTAGATTGTTGAACCATTACCCCAAATGCTTGCCTAATTCCACAATGGTCTATTAACAGAAATGGTGACTTCTTCAACACTTCTTGTGTAAATGCTATCAGACCTTAAGTTCTCACCATTCCATAGTATAAAATTGTTTGGAAAGGTTCCTTATTCCTAAAGCATCCTTTATTGCTTGGCTAGCTGCGAGAGAGAGATTAAAAACCAATGATAGGCTTAAGGACATCAATAATCAGATCCGTGTCCTATGCAACATGTTGCCTGAATCTACAAATCATCTTTTCTTCCAGTGCAGCTTCACAGCTACCATATGGGCTAGAATGCAGCATAACATGAATCTGATTTGCTAGGATAGGATCTTGGCATGGGCTAAAAGACAATACAAAAGAATGGGGGAAGAAACCAAAGACTCTTTAAAAATACTAAAACTGAGAAGCATACACTTGCACATAAGACCGACTGCTAGATTAGAAAAATACTTGGTGTTCACAAAGCCACTTAAGACTTAGCTATTCACTCAAAAGTAAATGGAACTTCTGGCTATTAGATTTCTAGCAATTTCAGAGATGACAGGCTGAAAGTTTATGTATTTTATTTGATTCATCTTTGTTAACACAGCCTTGTAATATTATTACCTTATTGCTGCCTTTAAGGGCTAATCAATAAATTCATTTAACTCTTCAAAAAAATGAAATCAGCCAAACTCGAATACAAATTATTATGTACGCACTTGAAATACGTATCGTGCAGAGAAACTTGTCAATTTCATACTTCCCCGTATAAATAGATGGTGGTTAGGCGATCAGATTTAAACTTTTTGATTACAGAGGGCTAAGCATCCGACAAAAACAAGTTCCACTATAATAGAACCAAAAAGGAAGACGCAGTTGGAATTAGCAAACCTGTTCCTACGTTAACCAGACGTCAATAAAGCACAATAAGTTTCTAATACACCGCATGGCACAGGGCAGTAACAAGTTTAGGTCTCTTCAGACCACGGATGCCACTGATTGGATCACTTCCAAACTTGCTACAAGACCTTTCAAATATCGGAAAGCTACAAGACAGGTTTAGTAGCCACTTTGCCACAACTGTTGGGTCTGCTTTGAAGGTTGGATTTGAGAGCCCAAGGACCCATCCCTAGAGTTTTGCTGCTGATGTTCCAGGGATATGCCTGCTTGAGAATGATAATAATTTGGGTACCCAAGAGCTCCAAACTGTTGGGATGGTTGCTGACCTTGTCGAAATCCACCAAGTTGCTGATTCTGCCCTTGGAAGCTATAATAGTTGCTGGCAGGGGCAGCAGACATAGTTCGTGAGCCAGGTCCATGAACCCACGGGGCTGAGTTTTCGTTCTGAGAACCAAAAGACAAACAATTGAGTTTCAAGGGGTTAAAAAAAAGGTTATGGAATGCACAAGTCACATCAAGAAATGAGAAATCACAGGAAAATTATCTATAATAAAAACAAATGAATAACCTAGACATATTTGTCCAAAAGTCTTGAATCAACTCCAATTCTCCTCAAGCACAAATAGACTAAAATATTTCCAGTGTAGAAACAGTTTGTAAGATTACTTCCCAATTCACCCTAAATTACAAAAATATATGCAGAACTCAAGAATTGCATTCATGATAACTTGCAAACTTTAGAAGACAAATTACCTGTTGAAGTGACACCACATGGTTACTGTCCTTGTATTGAGAACTCAAAACATCATCATAGCCAATGGTTGTACCTCCTGAAGCAGAGGGAGCATTCAGAGAGAAATTTCCTGCTGCGATATTGGTTGAACTTCCAAATCCATACCCAGAAGCAACAACAGCGGACTGTGGCAAGCTGTTAACAGAAACATTGTTCTTGTATTGTGGAAGAACTGCTGCCAGAGACTGGTGATATGCACTATTACCTGCATATGTCTGCTGATAAGCTGATGGCATATAAGGGTAGCTTTGAGGCAGGAACGGATAGCTAATCATGTTGGCAAAATGTCCCAAGGGAAGTGTAGGCTGTGAATAAGGATGAACAGCAAGGTGCTGAGGAAGAGTGGGCCCTGTGGCAACACTTGCACCAGGAAGCGTTTGTGGGGTTGGTTGTGGGGTAGAAATGCTACCTGCTCTTAAAGCCTGACATTAATGGGAAAAGAAAAATCAAACTGAGAGTCACTATTATAGAAGATCAATTACTGATCTACCAACATCCCTATAGAGAAAATTTAGTGTTAGAAAAATTGGTTACGGCCAATTGATCACTAGCAAGCCTCAGATAATTCACACAACTCAGTTTCTAGACTTACCAAGTTTTCTTTTATGGACTTGGAACCATACTCTATTATAGTTGGTAATTGCAGAAACATTTCAATGTTGACCAATGAGAGCAATCATTTAATAGTTGTACTACAAAGCTTTTAATATTTCCGCAAAGTGATTCTTTGTCAATTGAATTATTCTCAAGAACCATCTCTTCATAATCATCATATTCAGAAATCTATTGTTCCCAACAGACTTTTTTAATTGCATAGCAAAGGTGAAAAGTGAACACAAGCATTATCCAATTCAACAGAGGTTGATAAGACAGTGGCCACCATATGACTCAACGATGGCTTTCTTACAACATCATATGAAACCAGTAAAGCTGTCAGGGAGGTAATATGATACACTGCACCAGGCCCAAGATCTCACATTATCCTAACCAGCTTGATGTTTGGTTATAGATTGAATATAAATTAAACTTATTAACAGAAAAAATAGTCATACCTCTGGCATGGAAATGCTTGGACCACTGATGGAAGATTGTGCATTGCTGTATTTGGTTGTCAGTGATTGGGTCACAGGGAATGGCGAGTATGGGAGGTCAAGCTCCTTCACAGTTTGAACAGTTGAACCCAACAATGTGCCCGACAACGAGTTGCTATATGCATGCTGTAATAACATCATGTCGAAGGGCAAATTCAACCAAACAAATGATCTAATTGGTTGATAAAGTTCAACTATGATAACTGAAAATTCACAAATGTGTAACTGTAGACATGTCACAGATACATGGCAGCACACATGGACACAACCAAAAAGACAGACAGCAATACATACAGTAGAATTCCTGCACGAACTATTTCCATTTTAACTTGCAAATTATCCAAAAGGCCATCATAGAAATTGAAGCTTTTAACACCCTTTCCTCTTCTTTCTTGAAATTATAAAAGTAATTTGGTTATACAATTATTATTGAGATAATGAAATGGATATCCAGAAGAATACACGAGTTCGGATTTCCTTGAAAACATAGCCATTTCAACAACATAAGTGAGAGCAGCTAACAGATACTTCCCATTCTTATGACAAAAATCAGTGTCCTCTGTTCATATTTGTGCGTAATGTCATATTCCATTGAAAAATTAAACTTCAAGGAACGAAGTGCAGTAATAGTTTGAAATATTACCATCACACTTGATAAAGAAGCAATATTCTGCATCTGGGAGCTTGTCTGTGGGTTATTGAACATAGCATTCATCTGTTGTGGGTTTTCATAAGAATAACTAGGTGCAGCCGAAGGAAAAGCATATTGATTCCCTTGCAGAACTTCTGTAGTTTCCTCCTTTAACCCCTCTGGTTGTGAAACTGTAGGAGAGTCAAAAGTCCTGGTATTCATGCCTTCTCTATGGATTAAACTTTCATCTGCAGTGTTTCTGAGATGCTCTTCCCCACAATACTCGGGATTTCTGCAGGGAATGACCCTTAGACCAAGAAATATTGTAAATAAGGATGCAATAGTATTGTGCCAAAGGAATACCTAGCATCTGATTGTCCGGTTGATGGTACATCCACCAACTCAGATGTCTTCTCCGAGTTATTTTTTGTAGGCATTGAGGCAAAAGGACTAGAAAAACTAGAACCTATTGCGGATCCAAAACTACCAAAACTCAAGTGTGAGCAATCTTGAGCATTAACTTGGAGGTGATTAGGAATTATTACAGAAGGATTATCATCTTCAGTTGATGCTCCTTGATCATCATTATCCAAACTCAAGTGTTGGAAGTTTGCAGTCACTGATGAAGGATCATTATCAACTATTACAGAACAGCATGAAATACAATCAGTAACATGGACTGAAATTAATAATAAGTTTGTTGCTTGAAATGAAGCTTATATGATTAAGTACTAAGAGAAAAAAATCAAGTCCACAAACCACTGGCCACTCAACAACTGTAGAATTAAAGAAGTATTCAAAATTTGTGCTAAAACAAGCTGGTGCAGAATGTGAAAAATCTCTGTAGGCTACCTTCACACCTACAAATTACTGACACAAATATTGAACCTCCTAGACAAATATGCCTTGATTTCCTAACATTGGAACTGTAACATCATTATCTTTCATTGTCAAGTAGATTAGTATAATTTATAAAAATACGTAAACAAACACAACTATCACGAAGATATTTGAGAATCCAATGGAAAAAGCAGACGCAATTTGAATGAAAATTGTAAAGGAAAAGTAAACTGAGAAAAGTCCATTCCAAAGAAAATAGAAACAGATGCATCAACATCACCTTTATCATTGTCAAACGTATGACTATGGGGTTGGTAAGAACTCAAGTTCCCATACAAATTATTGTCAAAATGTGTTGAACCGCCAGAACCTTCCTCTTGTGTATTTGTACTAGATACAGATGCAGACATAGCATGGTCCCCACTGAGAGTGTCGACATGATCATCCTCTGTTGCCTGAACATCATCTACTTGGGACCTCATATACTTACTACCTCTACTCAATGGCAAGTTAGCAGGATCCATATACAACTCAGAATCTGCAGGAATCTCCAAAACAGAGGGCACACTAATAGGTGGTTGGAGCTCAATGGATGGCCATTCATCTATGGAATGCATATGCTGCTGACTTGCAACAACTTCTGGCATTGAATTTAATTCTGTCACATTTGAAGCAAAATTATCCGATGAATGCAAGTCCTGCTGCGATGCAGCTAAAGGATGCTCTGCATCACTATGGTGAGATGCCATACCAGATCTTTTGTTATGTGGCTTGCCCATCTTAACAATGTCAGCCATGGACAATTGGCCTGGAACCCCTAACCACGCAGATTGAAATCCGGAAGAAGGCTGTGATGATGAAGAAACTCCATCACCTGCACTTGTAGCTGATATTTTACTTTCTGTGGCCACAGAATCACTGAGACAAAGGTAAAATAACAATAAGAAACAACAAAATCATACATCATATGTAGATTGATAATTTCAAATATAACTCAAAAGCAGTAAATTTATCTCCTGAGAAAGATATTGCCCAAACTAAAGAAGGCAATATGAAAAGCAACTGTCTAAAGAATTTAAAGCCACTTCACACAATACCAGGAGAAGGATATATTGGACACGGACACAACAGTTCATATGATATACATACCAAAGGACCGAGCCAAGCACTTAGCCCTAATGCCTCATAACTATGGATAAACATCAGCGGTTTTAGCAGTTGTTTCAAAAGTGACAATATTTGTTTAAATGGTAATTTCAGAGTCCTAGATTATAACCTAGAAAATATGGTTTAAGTTATCCTTTTTAATATTTACTTTGTTAAGACGCTATCTAATCTCCTCTCTCCCAAGAATAGCAATCAACGTCAAAAAGAAGTGCATCTATGTCGTAAATTTTGGACAAGTTCTGATTGCTTTTTTCTAATCACTCTCCTCTTCCCATTTACCCTACAATAATAAATGTTGAAAAAAACTGGGTTAAAGTTGCTATTTGCTGCTTCATATGTATGCAAATTTATAATCTCATCCACAACGAGTTAGGCTAGCAGGTCATTCCCTTCCCTGATCTAATTAGAAGGCATCACTGTGAGTCAGAAGATTGCCTAAAATTTCTAGCTGTACTCAGAAAAAAGATCCAATATAGTTCCAATTGTTTCCATTTAAGAAGTATATGGAAATCAGTTTGCATAGATCACATGTCCACAGGCCAACAAGCTGCATCCACTGAGCCAGAAGATTGCCTAAAATTTCCAGCAGTACTGAGAAAAAAGATCCAATATGGTTCCAATTGTTTCCATTTAAGAAGAATATGGAACTCAGTTTGCATAGATCACATGTCCACAGACCAATAAGCTACCGAACATCTATTTCATGTGAACCAAGATATCGATTAATTATTTTAAAAATAAATTGAAGCAAGGTCCCATAAGTCATTAGTATGATAATTTACATTAATCCTAGTATGAAAACGTGGAAAACTAAAAGGGATGATACTATGCACAACAATTCTAAAAAATTGTAGAACATCTCATATAATTCCAGTGTCATCACCGTGTGAAGTAATTTGTAAAAAGGGACAACCTAAACAATGGAGGTCGACGGTTGCTGTCACTTCCTCCTGTACCAGAAGCTGAAGGAGATAAACCAGCATAAGCATGGGTTCCATTTTCCTTCTTGTATGCTGGTTTCCCATATAAAGTATCAGAATCTGAAAGAAAATCATTAAATTAAGTGGAAATCCTGTGGAATTAAAAGCAAAAGAACACCTTAACAGAATGATCAAGGTTATGAGAACAGTATACAGTAAAGAATAGTCGAAAAGTATAGCACAATACTCAAAATCAGAGGTGATCTAGGTAGACTGACCTCGAACATATCGATCTGCACCACCTCTACCACCTCGGGTTGTCATATTAGCACCACGAAACCTAGGATCAATTGAGTCCTTCGTCTAAAGCAACATCAGAAAGGCATATTAAAGAAAATGATTGGACCATTTTGTTACATGAAGACGCCAAAATGAAAAATACAAAACAGCAGCACAGTTACATATCATGATCATATGCATAGAAGTAAAGAAACATTTGATGTCACCAGAATTCAGCTATTTTTTCTACGCACCTCTTTTTTCTTCTCTCGTTTGCTCTTTACCTCATGGAACGGATCTGCAAAAGATGACGTGAGAGTTAATAACAGGCGCTTCTCAATGGGATTAAACAATGTCTAACAGAACTGTAGCAACTTAGCTGGAGCATATTTCACAAACTAACATAATACAAAAATAGACTAGCCAGTGCGCATAGGATCAGTTAATCCAGTGTGCAGAGAAGTTAGATATACCTATACAGACACTGAGGATAAACTAACAAACCATAATAGCACCTTGGAAACCATAGAATAAAGTAGTAATGTTGGACAAATCTAAGCTTATAAAGTCCATGTATATCAAATATACAATACACAAAAGTAGACAGGTACATTCAGGCAGTTGATGCACTAGTTTCAAATTAATTCCCTTTCATGCATTGCCATTAGTGTCGGAAAGTAGAATTGAATCACAACATGCAAAGATGTGAACACCAACACATGATCTATCCCATAACATACTGAGGCAAGTGGGCACACAGGTCTTGCAGTTAGGTTCAATCACTCAGGAGCTACCAGGCCATAGACTTCACCCATTACTAAAAACAAGTCAAGCCCTGTCATCAAGTTCACTCTAAAAGTCCACAAATGGAAGCTATCACCTGAAGACCTTCACTTAAAACATCCACTGTCAGGTTCTCAAACAGCTTAGTACAAAAAATCATGTATTATAAAGAAGCAAGTCAAAACAGGTACTAATCCCACAATTCAAAGACAGGATTCCATCTTCCAGCTACAGATTTCAATAAACCAAACTAATATTCTCCTTTATACTAACCACAAACTTAAAACAAAAGAAGTTCAGCTCTTTCGATGCTTAAAGAATAAAGTTCATAATCAGAATAAATTATAAACCAAGCAGCGTCCATTACGCTATCGTCTCCATTTCCTTCTCTTCTTCCTTTAAGAGAGAAGACGAGAATCTACTTCAAGTTACAAAAGACACACACACAAAAAAAGCGCACTTGTACATGCTAACACACAAAAATTTCAAGATCCATTGAATAGAAATTTATTTATTTTTTCATCTAGGTTAATAATCTGCTTCCTTTTACTCGGTACCATTCAGAAAGAGAGTAAACTAGGAAGATAGTTTTTCTTTTTCTTTTTCTTTGAAAAAAAGAGGACCTTGAGACAAGAGGCGATTAACGGCCTCGTTCGGGTCCATGTTACACTCTTTAAGCGTAGCATAGATCTCAGCCTCCGGACAGTTGACAATCTCTTTCAAGCTCTGTACCACTTTCCTCGAACCCACCGGAATCCCTGAAATTCCACTACTTCCCTTACTGGCGCCATTGGTACTAGTGCTGCCTCCTCCTCCGCCCTTGCCACTCATTCTCTTACTTTCTATTTCTCTCTCCTCAGATCTGAGAAGAAACGTGTCGTTATGGACGCTCGATAGGACACTCTGTCTATCTCTCTCTCTGGAATTCAAGAAGAAGAAGAAGAAGATGTTAAGGTCTCCACTACCCGCTTTAGGCACCGAAAACCCTGTCCCTGCGTTCTTTTCATTTTTATCCCTTTCTAGTTTTTTTATTCAGTTCTATATATTTTTATTCAACTAGCGATACAATAAATTTCTCTTTTACCGAGTAACGAAACTTTGTTAATTAATAAAATGCAATCGCACGTAAGATTAACCGTTTATAGATGAATGAAATATAATACAGCGGAAAGTTCGAAAAGTTCTTAGGAGGATAAAATTGTTTGTAATATAATACAGTGAAATATTATTTAAAAGATTAATGTAATGAAATATAATAACTGTAATAAATGATTATTATACTCCTAACATTAAAAATGATTGTTACAAGAGGTTTAATGCTATAATTTTAAAACAAAAATAATGTCCAATTAAAAAGTCACAACTATGACAAATAATTTTTTTTACATATTTTCTATTTTAAAATAATAAAAATTTTAATAAAATTTTAATATTATATTATTAATTATAAACAATTTATTATTAATTATATAAAAATATTATTAATTATTTAATAAATTTTATTTTGTTAAATTTTATTTTATTCTATTATATGTGATTTATATTTAAAATAATTTATTTATATTTTTATTTATATAAAAAATATATACAAAAAATTAAAGAATAATTTTATATATTTTCTATTTTCATTAATAAAAATTTTATTAAATTTTTATTTTGTTATTAATTATATACAATGATAAATAAATAATAAATAAAAATAAGGTAAAATTTATTATTAATAATATAAAATATTATTATTAGGGTAAGGAGAAATAATACAAAAAATATTATTAATTATATACAATTTTTGTAAACCGTAATAAATGAGTCTGGGAAAAGAGGGTTAGGATTAGAAGAAATAATTGGTATTAAGAAAAATTATTGAGGATATATTAAGTGGTATATATTTATTAGTTTACTTTAGATTCTAAATCCTCCCGAATCGGAGATTTTTTATTTTCACTGTTTATGATAAAATGAAACGTAATATGAAACTCTCAACTTTCATCTCATTTCATTCAATTCTATTATAAAACCCTTAACCAAACAATGGAAGTGTATTACGTTCCATCCCATTTCATTACCAACCTCTCAACTAAACAAGGCCTAAAGGGTATTGATTAAACTTGACATTCTTAGCAGTTTCCTATTTGGCTTTTTAAAATGTGTTTGACTTATTTTATTACATATTTAGCTTCGTTTGTTATGGGTCGGTCCTTGTTAGTATACTTTTTTTATTAAGAACCTAGATGCCCGTACTTACTCTAATTCTTGATTCATTTAATAAAATTCAAAATTTTAATTTGAATTTTACATTTAGAATTTATAACTTTCATTTATAAGACTAAAATCATCTTATAATTTTTAAGTATATGTTAATATTTTGAAACATTAAAAGAATATGTTCAAAAAAAAGAAAAGAAAAGGATTATGAGTCAAAGTATAAAATAACCATGATCTTTCTATACTCTTACTAACACCATCAATCACCATCATTGCAAAATAATGAAATTAGAACTTAGATCATTCTGTATTTTTGCATGGTATTACACAAAAGGAGTTAATTGAACCAAATTCTTACAATTTACTTTTCTCAATTTGGTATTTATGATTTTGTGATTTGCTTACCACTAGTTCCAATTATTCAATTAGCCATTATCTCTATTGTTTTCCAAGCTTACAAAGCATCTTGAGTTCCTCTCTTTCCATATCTTATTCATGATCCTAGGCTTACGATGTATACAAGGATGTTGCCTTTGGAATTCAACCATTTTAGGAATTCAACACCAATTAAATTGTAGTGTTATAAGTGACATAATTCCATAACTTTCCTTTATATGTTAAATGAATAGGAGCATCCAAAGAAAAGATGCTCTAGACTTTCAAGATTCTACTTGTACAATGTGCATAACCTAGAGAGGTTAAGGAAACTTAATTTGTACCTTCTTGGCAATCTTATCATTATTGCTATCCATATAATGAAAGAAACTTTAAGAAATAAGAACTTGTTAGATTACTCCATCCCATTTTCACCTCTTAGACTTAAGATTTCTCTGCAAGATTTATTATTAAGCTCCTTATTATAGATTCACAACTAGTAGTAGCTATCTTCTCTTCCAAAATAAGGATTATAGTTGGGAATAACTTAAGCCAAGCCTACAAGGACTTCACCAATTAGTTAGAATACATAGTTGGAAGGTCTTGAATGCGAGCCAACATTGAGGAATTAATTAGTGAACTTATATTACTTTAAGTATCAAAGAATAATGATGCCTTTTCTCCATTGCCTATTCTACATCTGATGAAGCTCGCAAGAGTCCTGCTCAGCTTAAGCAATTAAGATATGAAGCAAGAATGTGAAGGCTTTGCTTTAATTTCCCATATACTTTTCCTTTTAAAGAAATAAGTTTGGACCCATCTAGTCTATAAGGATTCTTTGTCATTTAGCAATCTCCAAAGCCTCTTTGATAGTTATAGGTTGCATTATGTTTTAGTTGGAAACTTAGTATGTTTCTAGTTGTTAATTAGATGATTTGTGCATGTTTAGGTTTAGAATTGTGTTAGTGTGATTATGTGTTTTGTTTTTTAGAGTTATGTGGTTTAGAGCACGATATCAGGCTTTAATTTTGTGTATTTTAGGTGTTTGGATGAGTTTGTTAGTGTTTGAGATTAGGTAAAGAAGACCAAAGAAGATTTGGAGAAAGCTCGGAGGAGGAGCCAAGGCCACAATCGTGACAGAAGTAACCCAACATAGGCCACGATCGTGACTTATTAGCCACGATCATGATAAAAGTCAAATTTTAACTATCACGATCATGACTCATTAGCCACAATCGTGACAAGAGAGATGACATACGCAAGGACTACTTCTGAACTTAACTTTTCGAGGGTTATTTCGGACATTTGGGCCCGAGTAAAACCTAGTCTTTATCCTAAAAAGCCATAGGACTATAAAAGACAAAAGAATGACCTAATCTAGGAGAGCCTCCATTTCTTACATTTGGAAAGAACCAAGGAAGAGAGAGAAGAGGAGAGAAGAAGAAGGAGTTGTTGCTGTTGCTGACACTCCCAGTTCACTCTAAGGAAACTTCTTCATTTCATCTTGTTATTTCTTTCATTTGATGTATAAGATGGAGATGATGATGAAGAATTTGGGTTTAAGGATGTTCTAAACTCTTTTTGGGATTTGTTCTTGAATCAATGTTAATTTGATTGCTTTTGATGTTAATGTATTAGGTATTATGACTGTTTGTTGTATTTGCATGCTTCGGTAATAAATCGAGAGAGTGAACCAATAACAAAATGATTAGGTTGGATAATGAGAGTTAAACAATCTAATAGTTCTCACAAACAATCGAATAAGTAATTTATACGAAGAGAGATCTCATGTGAGAATCCGATTGTCTATTAAAGTGCTTAAGATCTAATTGGATGTGTGGGATGTTTGCTAATTGAGAGTTTGCAAATTCCTTAATTCAATTTAATTAGGGTTTATGATTTAGGGTTAAAGATAAGAACTCGAGAGAGAATAATCCACCTTTGAAAAGGTCTAGGACCGATACCGAATTAACTCAAAGTGATTAAGTTAGCATTAGATGATAGGATAAATCCTCTTCTCTCACTATTGATTAATCTTCCTTACGTGAATTTTCAATTGTTAATTGGTTATGCTTAATTTTGATTTCTTTATGTTAATTTTACTATTTCACTTTCAATCAATCCATATTCAATTGCTTAATTTTCTGTTCATTTTGATTTTCATTTTAATTTCAATTTTAGGCCTTAGATAAATTAGGATTTGATTAGTTCTCTAATTTCTCGTGGGATCTACACCTCATATACTACGCTTACATTCCGTGCGCTTGTAAAATATTGAGGGTTTTATAAGATTAAAACTTGTTTAATAAGTTTTTGGCGTCATTGCCAGGAAATTAGTTTAGGACTTTTTGAATTCCTTTGTTTTAAGGAATTATTATCCTTTCTTGTGATTACGGTACCTAATCATAAGAAATTAAAAAAAAAAGGAAGTTTGGACGCAAAGTTGAAGACACATCAATGTGGACATCACAAAGCAACTATAAGGAATCCAAAAAGTTAAATGCCAAGAAAAGATGAAAAGAACGATGATGGAGGGAATACATCATGGAGAGCCAATGACCCTTATGGACTTTATGAGCCTAGGGTTCAATGCCTATTATCAAGGATTTTCACGATCACCAATGCAAGTGACATACAATTTGTTTAACGGGATGTCGAAGGAACAATTTGGTCAGGGAAGTAATCATCCTTATTTGAATACTTACAATCCAGGTTGGTAGAACCACCTATATTTCTTTTGGTTTAACAATGCAAGAACTCAAACGGGAATTCAAAGCCCACCAAGATTTCAGCAAGATGAGTCTAGTTTATGGGATTCAAAATTGGACAAGATCATGGACAAGACTATAAGTTTGGATGAGGCCCAGAAGAGGCTAGAAAGGAAGTTTGAAGGAGTAATGGAAGATTATGCCTCTTCTACTCACAACCTAGAGGTTCAAATGGGCCAACTTACCAGTACGTTTTGTAAGAGAAGTGTGGAAAGCTTTCTGAGCAACACAGAAGTAAATCTAATAGAGCAATTTAAGGCTATCACACATAGGAGTAAGAAAGAGCTAAAATGAATAATGAGAAAAATAAACTGAACCCCACCTTGTAGAAGACTAAGAGAAGAAGAA
Source organism: Erythroxylum squamatum (assembly GCA_025629845.1). Classification (NCBI taxonomy): domain Eukaryota; kingdom Viridiplantae; phylum Streptophyta; class Magnoliopsida; order Malpighiales; family Erythroxylaceae; genus Erythroxylum; species Erythroxylum squamatum. The sequence continues at coordinate 17,888,612 of JAOTBA010000002.1, read as the reverse complement.
TGAGGATGAAGAAAAGAATAAAGATCTTCCATACATTCCTCCTCCGCCTTATCTGCTGAAAATACCATTCCCATAAAGACTTCAGAAGAACGAACCATTCACAAGGCTCGTGGAAAAGATAAAGAAATGATAAAGTTACTTGTGTTTTATGGAAGTGTTGAAAAGTAGGCTTAAGTACGCGAAGTTTCTTAAAGACATATTATTTGTCAAGAGAACTTCGGACAATAATCAAATGGTAGCCATGACGGAAACCTCCAACTCCTTTATTACCAACCATATGTCCTCACAATTGATAGATCTAGGGAGTTTTACAATACCATGTGTAGTTGGTAATTTATAGATTTTAAAATATTTATGTGACTTAGGTGCAACTATAAACCTTTGTCAATTTTTAGGAAATTGGGGCTAAGAGATGTAAAGCCAACATCTATGTGTATTTAGTTGGTAGATCAGTTGATAAAGAAACTGTTTGGCGTGGTGGAGGGTATAATCGTGAAATTTTTGGAAAATTTTTATGAATGATTTGAAAAGTTGAAAGGTTTGAGAAATAAGTTTTTTTTGAAAAATTTGCTACTGTGAAATGTTTATAAATGGCAAATGTTTTGAGAAATGATTTTTGCTTATTGTTCAATTTATAAACATGTTATCCACGAGCTGTCAAGCTCACCCCCTTTCATCCCCATCTCCAGGTAGCGTGCAGGAGATCGGATGAAAGAAAATCAAGGCATTGTTCGATTTTGTTTGTCTTGTGTTTTATGTATTTGGGATTTGTATATGGCTTGGAAAGCCATTAATGTTTTCTAAGCATTTATTTCGTGATGTAAATGAATTATGGAATTGTGTATTGAATTGAAATATAAATTTGAGTATGGTTAGGATATATGAATGTGTTTGGATATGAATGGGAATTGCATATGATTATAAATTGAGATATGAATGTGATTGAGATATGGATTCCGGACAGGAGGTCCGATGATGTTGTTTGATTACAAATTATTGAAGTGTATAGGTATAGAAATGTGTTTGATTATTTTGGGATTCCGGACAGGAGGTCCGATGAATTGTGTGGACTTGTTTGGTATATAGAAGTGCGTTTAAAACCCTTTGGAGGTTTGGGTTTGTTAGAATGTAGCCATTATGCTGCCCAAATTTTTTGGTTAAATAATGATTGAATAAGAATAAGAATAAGTTTTGTTATAGATGATATTGAGGTATTGCATGATTAAGAAGAATTAGATGAATTGAGTTTTTGTTTGAGGTTGGAATTTTCCAAATGAGGAAAATTATATTGTTTTGATTTGTATAAGATTGAGATGAGAAGAAAGAAAAGAAAAAAATATATACCAGTTTTCGAATTGGTTTAGTCTAAAGGGTTTCCAACGCTACTTTAGTCTTCTAAGTTATACGCTTCGGATGTCGGAATTTGATTCAGTTCGTTTTCGAACCGTTTGTTTGAGTTGCATTCGATTCTTCCGCCTTTTGATTCGCAGGTGTTTCGTACTTTGTTTTTGTCCGCTTTTCGCCTTTCGTTTCGCTTTTGTTTTGTTTCCGTTCGTTCTTTCGTTTCCGCTTTGATCCGAGTCAATTTTCTTCGTGTCCGTTTTTCGCTTTTTCAGTTGGGGTCCAGTTTCCGGATCGGGTCCTAACATTTCTTATATCAAACTTTTCACCAGAGAATGGTCCTTGATCCTATCATATAATATTGCATCTCATTAATCTTATTATTAAAGGTCATATGAGAGTACGGTTGGATTGGGCCTGGATTGCATCTAACTCCACCAGGATCAACTTGAACCATTATTAAGTCTAATTCCAATTGAGTGATAAGACGTTAAATTCCAATTGAGTGATAAGATGTTAAACAAATCAGTATTGTAAGACTTTTAAATATTTTATCTATTTTTTAAGTCATTTTTATTTTCAATAAAGTACTTTGTAAATGTAGTCAAAATATGATTTTTTTTTGTATAAATAGCTAAAAAAGGAGATAAGGACATTTTTATATTCTAAGATATTAAGGGTTGAAATGTTATTATAAAAATGAGTTTATGGCAATTTTTATTGAGAAAAAATTTATTAATTTGAATATATTTAAATAATTTTAGTTTATAAAAATATTTTGAGTGTTCAATAAAATAAAAATTAGTGAAATTAAATTTAGCAAGCAAAAGTCTTGTTAAATTTATAATCAAAATAGATAACAGGTTCCATGGTGTCAAAACTTTTGACATTTTTCATTTCAGTACCAAACCTTTTAAGATTTTTAATTTAGTGAATAACCTTTTGAAACTTGTGTAACTCAGGTCAAAACATTAGTTTTGTTTTTTTTTAACCGATATGGCTAACAGAGTCACTATCATCCTAACATCTACACATCCTTTTAACAATATTATGGACACGTGGACATTTATGTGAACTAAACTAAAATTTACCTATAATTCACTTACCCATATCCATAACTTATGACCTATGACCCATTTTCTTTTTCATTAAATCACCCACATTCCCAAAATGCAAACCTTAAATTCCCTTTATGAAAATAATTTGTTCAATTTGAAACTTGTTAAGTTTCTTTACCTCTCTCACTATAATTCCTTTCTAAAATAATTCCTGGCCTCCCTCGCTTAAAATTTGTGTGTGCTTTTTTCTTACTATGTACTTTTTTGTGCTCTCTGCTAATTATTCGTTTATGTTTTTGTTTTCTTTCAGGCATATGATTTTCTTGTTGTTTTATGTACATCATCGTTTTTATTTTTTCATTTTAGGCAAGTGATTTTGATGAGATTTTTCATGAGTTGAGTGTAGATTTTAATATGTTTATGTATTGATTCTAGTGTAGGTGGATTAGATGGAGAATAAGTAAACTATTACCAGATTGTGGATGTTTTTGGTTAGTGGTTTTATTCTTATGTTAAAGACATTTTCTATGTAAATCTAGTTATTTACTTATTGGTTTCTTTTGTATGGACTAGTGAAATTTAAAAAGAAAACTCAATAGGGTGAATTTTCTACATTTGGATTGTTACATAATTGACCACGCGTCGTTACACTAGTCAAAATAAAATAACTAGACTACTACTATAGGAGTGGTGAGTCTAAGTCAATCCCATAGAAAGTGTATGTAAAGTTTATGGAATGAAATTAACTGGTGTTTAGGAAAAAGGGGGTTTTGGATTTTAAAAGAAGAAAATAAAATAAAACTAACTAATAAAAACAAATTAAAGAAAACATGCAAAAAATGAAAAAAGTGGAGAATTTGGTAAGGACCCGATTCTTTGGTTCAATCTCGGCTTACACCCTAATTAAGCATATTTCATTAATTTGTTGTTCTTTAACCTCTCCTAGCAACTATTAATCTTGGGTTAAAATTAACCTGAGTTTTTGCTTAGGTTTTGTTTAACCAAGATACGATCGTTAATTAAACCTAGCCACCGAACAACCTAAGACACGATCCCTAGATTTAATTAGGTAGTAGCATTACGAATTAGGAAAAGCGATTAATCAAGGCAATAACCACATATGATGCGTTATTTAACCTAGATCATGTTATCCCTAATGATTACGAATCATTAGTCACTACACATAAATTTCAACATAACAATTACGGATTATATCGAAATTCTAGTAATGAATTTGTAATTAACGATTCAATGAACGTATTAAAATCATCAATTCACAATACCCAACAGGTTTGTACACAAATAACCGAACAATAACGAAAATCTGATTATCTATACACAATACCCAAATCAATTAATATGGGATAACACAATCAATTCCTAATGAGAGAAAGAAACAACAAAATAATAATAATAATACTTAACCTGGGTTGTCGGCGTCGATTTTACCTCCAAATCAGCGTGGGGACGTCTAGCTCTTCATGGGTCTTTTCCTAGTAAATACTTCAACCCCCATTCCAATCCCTAGTCAAAAACCCCTTGACTTCTCCTTCACTGCCGCAGCTCTCCTCTTGATGTATTATTCACTGATGGGACAATTTAATTGAGGGTTTCTTGGTCCAGCGTGACTGTTCTCCTGCACTCTCCCTCATCTACGTTCAACACAGAAAAATGCACTAAACGCAGGCCTCTTACGGACTCCCCTCTGCTGTCCCTGCTGCTACTGTCTACTGTTTTTGTTTCTCGAAAGACCCCCACAGCCTGCTCTCCTCTGTTGCTTCTCTGCCTCACTGTAGCGTGTTTACTGTGTGCGTGATGGGACAATTTAACTTTTCCACCCCTTTAAAACCTCACTGCTCACCTGCTCTTCACTGCTTATGCGGCCTCGAAATGACTCTCCCTTATGCCCTAAAACAATGGCACATGCGTTGCGTTGAACACAGACGTAGTCCACTGTGTTTTGTTCATGTTGCACTGTCATTTTCTTTGGCTTTTTTTTTTCAGCTGCTTGCATTTAAATTTTTCTTCTACTTTGTGTTTCATTTTTCTTGTCTTCTAATTTTCTTTTTCTTGCTCCATAAAGACAAGTAAAAATTGATCTTCAGAAAATGGCCTAAATGCAGTGCTTCCAACTCACTTTAATTTATTTTCTTCCAAGTTGTACCTAAAATCATATATGAATTAAAGTGAGTATCTTAAGCATTTTCGTATTATTAATCGCTAAGTGTAAATAATTAAATATATCAACAATTAAACACATATCAATTTCCCTCACACTTATCTTTGTCCGTCCTCGGGCAAAACATCCAAATTAAGCTCAAAAATCGAAACATTTACTCAATTCCCATATTTTCTAAGAATATACAATCACAAGCAAAGATGAGTGACTTTCAAAAATCATAGC
>JAOTBA010000002.1:17853320-17864198 GCA_025629845.1 Erythroxylum squamatum | reverse complement strand
GCTTTCTTTCCTTTTCTTGAGCTTTTTGCTTTCTTCCCCATCTCTCTCTCTTCCTGTTTCTCTACTTTCCCCAGCCGTCGAAAATCAAAATCTCCTTTCTCTGCTCTCACGGTATGCTGCTGCTTAATCGTTGAACCGCCCTTTCTCTTATGGTGTTATTCTTATATTTGTTTAGGTCATTAACTAAACAAAATGCTGTGACGTTTTAATAAACAAACGTCGCAAAAAATATTACCCATTTACGACGTTTTATAAAAACGTCGCAAAAAAGTCAAATTTTTTGTGACGTTTCTTAAACGTCACAAAAAATCTTTATAATTCACGACGTTTTATTAACAAAACGTCATAAATGGTATTAATTTCTTGTAGTGAAAATTCATTCTCTTTGTGGCATTTCCAAACTAAATTGATTTATGTATAGGTCAGACGTTAATGTCACCAAGGTAATTAGCTTGTTCCTCATCTAAATTGGAGGTGGTAGGAGTTGGAAGTTAGAAGGCTAAAGTGTATGACATGCTTCAAATGATGGTGAGAATGAATTCAAGGAGGATTCTAGGTTTAATCAATAATGAGGAGCTTTTGGTTGTTGATGACGAAGAGATGTTGGAAAATAATGCTAAAAATAATGATTTTGATCATGTGTTGATACTTTATAGTAGAAGTAGCTAAGTTTTGCATTTCGTATAGGAAACTCAAAGGATCTTTGTGACTATAATGAATTTGGGGTGGTTTAGTAGCAAAAAAATGTTTTAGAGGTTCCTATGAAAATGGTGACTCTAATGATGCAACCAAACAAAAGAAGAGTACTAAGAAAATGGCTCGGGAGGTTCCTATAAAAATGGTGACTCCAATGGTGCAACCAAGGAGAAGAAGGGTTGGTTGGTTAAAAGAGCAAAGGCACGAAGAACAGTAGTGATGATCTTAAGGATTTAAAGATCTTGAAGAAATGCTCGAAGAATAGCCTACATGACTGTTGAGCAAGTTTTACTTCAATAAAATCTTCAATATTCCGCAAGCACATGGGTCGTAAGTGTAGAAGTTGAGGTGTTAGTCCCACCAGGAATTAGTGAACTAATTGAATCCTAATGTTATCTATGGTTATAACAAATGTGATCAAAAATGAAAATAAAAACTAAACAACAATTTAAACAATTGAATATGATTTGATTAAAAATGAAATTCCCAAATTAATGCAAGGAAATCAAAATAGAGCACAACCACTTAACAATCTAGAAATCGCATAAGATAGAGAAGATTTATTCTATCATCAATTGTTACCTTAATTAATTTTGATTTATTTGGTATCGATCTCAACATTTTCAAAGGTTGATTATTCTCTCTCGAGACATAATCATTAAACCCTAAATCATAATTGAACCTGAATTTCTAATTTTGCAATTTCTCAATTAACAAAACAACCCATGTTCTAATTAGTTCTTAAGCAATCTAATAGACAGTCAGGATCTCACACAAGATCTCTCCTCGTGTAATTATCGATTTGATGTTTATGTGATCTATTATATTGTTAATTCTCATTACCGAACCTAATCATGTTACTATCATTTCAATCTCTCAACATGTTACCAAAGTATGCAAAAATCATAAAAAACAAAATACCCAAACACATTAAAATAAAAAAGCAATTAAATCACAATTGATTCAAGAATTAATCCCAAATGAAGTTAGAACATCCTTAACAAAATATTCATCATCCTCAAATCCAAAATATACATTAGATAAAGTGAATAACAAGAGAAATACAAAAATTAACTTGGAAAGGAATGGTAACTTGGAAAGGAATGGCTAGAGTGGTTGACAGCAGCTCCTCCTCTTCTTGTCTCCTTCTTCTCTCTCTTCCTTGGTTCTTTCTCTAAATGGTAAGATGGAGGCTTCGCTCATTATGGTCATCTTTTTTCCTTCTATAATTCTTTTGTCTTTTAGGGTAAAAACTAGGTTTTACCTAGGCCACAAAGTCCAAAACGACCCTTCAAAAATGAAAATGGAAGCAGATGTCTGTCTTGCATATGTCACAATCGTGACCCTGACTGGATCACTTCTGTCATGATCGTGATAGGGATGTCATAGTCGTGACCCTTGCTCTTGCTCCAATATTTTTTCAACTTCTTTCAATCTTTTTCATCTGATCTCAAACACTAACAAACACATCAAAATACCTCAAGCATACAAAATTGAAGTCCAATAACATGCTTTAAACCATATAACACTCAAAAACATAAACACATAATCATATTACACAATTCTAAACCTAAACATGCACAATTCATCTAATCAATACCTAAAAACACACTAAAACACCGACTTAAGTATAATGTAAACTACAACTATTAGTGACATTATTTGCTTCGATTAGGAATTTAGGGGATATATTTAAATTTAGGATTAATTAAAGTTAATATAATATTAGAGATAATTAGAGATTAAAAAACATCAATGCGTGGAGATCCATAATGCCACATGGATTGCCTATGATATTATAAATCCCATATAAAAAATAAAAATAAAAGAAGTATCTTGTTAGTATTAACAGGGCACTTAGTTAACAAGCTCTTAACTTAGTTAAAGGTTTTGTCTTTTGACAGTTAACTTTTATGGTTTTGAAATGTGGATTTTTTCACAGTAAAAAATGTTACAATTTAACCAATATTTTGATATAAATGATAGGTTCAAAAGGGACCTTTTGCTATATATCTTCTTACTAATAGAATCCTTAACCCCATCACAAGTTAATTAAATATCACATTAGTAACTACATTGCTTTTTTTTTAATTTTTATCTTTATAGTGCTATTGTGGAGCAAATGCGATGTAATGGATCTCACTCCAAAAAACAAACCTAAGAAGAAAGTAAACTTTCCAAGATTTCAATAATCATTAAGTAAGTGCTTTTTCTTTCCTTATGATCGTTTTGTTTCTTTTCTAGTTATATGGCACTATCATTAAATGAAAGAAAAAATAAAATGAAGGTTTTATAGCATTGGAAGATGAAAATGAACTTAACCAAAATACTTCCCTAGATATGTCACTTGTCTATAAGTGTTTCCCTTAATTACCATGAAATTGTATTCCAACTTCAACCACTGTTTATATTGGTGGACAAGTAAATTATATGATTAAGTCTCATAATATGTTTGCTAAGTTGAAATCATAATAAAATTTGTAGTTAGATAATCAAATTTAGTGATGAATTTTCTAAAAGAGAGTAAAAGAAAGTAAAACCAGGGACAAAAAAAACTTTAGGAATTGAACAGTAACTAACATTGATTGTAAACTATATGGAGTACTTATCAAAAAACTAAAAGCTTTCACAAGTTCTTTTTCTCAATGTTGAGTTTATACTTCTATAGAAAGAATTTATTCCTTCCTAAAATTTTTTAAAATATTAATCCACCATTAATACTATAATTTTAATTTTATTGAGAGAAAAAGAGAAAAGGAGGGAAGCCACAATAGGGGTTTCAACTTAGGGATTTCATCTCTATTAATTGGTGATTTTGAAGAAGGGGTTTTCATCAACAGTTAATAAATTAGAGAAGATGATAAAAAATTGTTGAATAGCCAAGTGGTAGAGCTGAATTTTAGAGTGAAACTCACCAATATTATAACAGCGACACTAATAGGCCTCACACAAAGGAAAAATTATAAAAAATAATGTCAATATTAACGTTACATCTAATTGATAGAATCTATACATATATAATAACTTCATTAAGTAGGAGTGTAATTAAGATATTTTTTGAAACATTAATATTTTTTGTACACTTCAAAATATTAGTTTGATTTGTATTTTGGTGCAAATGGTAATTTCATTATTTAGGAGTTTAATTAAGATACTTTTGAAACATTAATATTTTTTTAGTACACTTCAAAATATTAGTTTGATTTGTATTTAGTGCAAATATTAGCATTCAAAGAGACTTTGGTCTAATCCTAAATCAGGATTTGTTTTATAATAGTTATGAAATTAAACTCTATTTAGTAGAAAATGATATGTAAGATAACATTAATATAAAATAGATCGGTAATTTGTGATCATTCCAAATTAAGCTTTTCTTACCAGTTTACTCGTATATAGTTTGATTAGCGTAGAAAGGTCAACGTTTTACTCAGAGACATATGTGGGACCAAGAATATAAAGAACTAAAAAAGGCATCTCATTGGCCATCTCGTTAGTATAGAGGATAATTCCTTCTACTGGCAACTAGTATACTACGCCTGTTTACAGGTTCTACAATTACAGCATAAAAGCTAGAAAGAGAACCAACCCAACCATGCTAATTCTACTTACTATTCTCTTCATTTTCTACATCCATCTCTGTCTAGTCGCTTGACACTTGTGAAGTTATTGTTCGACATTGCCATGGTAGAGGCTCGACAGGTACAACTTTCTGGGTTGGGGACAGAATCTCAATACTTCCGTAAGCAAGCTTGTTTACTGACCACTATCTTTTTCCATCTTATTTCTTGGAGTTATTGAGCATTGTAACAATGTTTTATTCTTAATTGCAAGTTTCAGAATCGGAAGATAGAAGCCTAATAAAGCACACAAACATGACCAACCAGCCAACAAGCAGCTCGAAAAACATGGTTAAGTGGTGGCTCCTAGTGGCTCTCTTTGCATTCTTTATTCTTGCTGGCCAGTCAGCTGCCACACTCTTGGGAAGACTCTATTTCGACAAAGGTGGAAAGAGCAAATGGATGGGAGCTTTCGTGCAAACTTGTGGCTTCCCAATTCTCATTCCACTCTACTTCTTTTCACTGGACAAGAAAAGCAGTACTACAACAACCAATGTCAATACAAACACCCCATCTATTCCGGTTCTTGCATTAGTTTACCTCACTTTTGGCGTATTTGTAACGTTGTATTGTATACTTTTTGCACTTGGGCTCGCGTACCTCCCGGTATCTACCTATTCTCTGCTATGCGCGTCTCAACTAGGCTTTAATGCTCTTTTCTCTTATTTCATCAACTCACAGAAGTTCACTCCATACATAATCAATTCATTGTTCCTTCTCACCCTCTCTGCGGTCCTCCTGGTCTTTGAAGGCAGCGATGCCGCAACAGCAGCCAAGATTTCTAAGGGGAATTATGTTATCGGGTTTATATGCACCATTGGTGCGTGTTCATTGTATGGATTGGCACTTTCTCTGACGCAATACTCATTTAGGAGGATTTTGAAAGTTGAAACTTTTAAATCTGTTCTTAATATGATATTCTTTCCATCACTGGTTTCATCTTCTGCTATGGCTGTGGGGCTTTTTGCTAGTGGGGAATGGAAGAGTTTAGGGAAAGAGATGGAGAGTTTTGCGATGGGGAAGGCTTCCTATACGTTGACATTGATTGGGACTGCTGTTTCATGGCAAGTTTTCTCTATTGGTTCTGTTGGTTTGATTTTCAAGGTTTCTGCTCTTTTCTCCAATGTCATTGCTACTGTGGGTTTGCCGTTAGTTCCTGTCCTGGCAGTGTTTGTTTTCCACGAAAAGATGGATGGTGACAAGGTGGTGGCTATGATTTTGGCTCTTTGGGGTTTTGTTTGTTATGCTTATCAACATTATCATGGTGGTTCTGAACCCAAGGCTGATGAGAAAAGCAGTGTTAATAATGAAGGAGTTTCTAAATCTTTGGAGGTTAGTGTATGATCGATGATCTCCAAGAGATCAAGTTTGAGGTTCATGTTTCATTATTCAATTTTATGGATTGCAAATGCAATGAAGAGAGATGCTGTCTAGCAACTAGCTAGCTTGTGATTGATTCTTCCATATAATTATTTTATTTGGGACGACAGAATAAAATGAATTATATTTATGGATATTATGTTGTAAGCTTCAAATTTAAGTTTTCTAATTTTGTGACGTAGGGACAGAATGAGAAATGTTTCTTCTACCAGTGTCACGTACCACGTTTGTGTCGTTATATATTATTTTATTTTTTATTTTTGAAAAACTGTGTCGTTATATATTCAAAGAAAAAAGCTTTAATGAACAAAACTAATGTTATATTTGCATTTCCTTACGGAATTGCAAAAAATATGGCTTCCGACCCAAAGGACTCCTACTCCACTTCCAATAAATTCTAGTTTTAATGCTATACATAATCCAACAACAACAATACTAACTCAGTAAAGTCCCACCAATATGTAAAGTATGAAAAAAAATTAGTAATAAGCATACTTATTTTTAATTGGTATATATATATATATATGTAAAAGAGAAAGAATGCCTTTAAACAGTGATATTATTTTTAATTGGTATATATATATGTAAAAGAGAAAAAATGCCTTTAAATAATTATATCACTAAACTACAAACAACTAATTGGTTGTGAGACATAAATTAGCAATCTCCCACTTGTCCTAAGCTAATCATTTAACCATCTTCAACCATATTCTCAGTATGTGGCTTGTTACTAAAAACATAATTAGAATAAAAAAAGGTGGTTCGGAGATTTTGATCCAATTTACGTAATTTGTAAGGAGAATATGGAGGATAGGGAGCATTTATTTTTTCCATATAGATATTCAAAAGCAATATGGAGTCGAGTAACGTACAAGTTAGGAGAGTATTACCAGAGTTATGAATGGGCTAGGGTTTTGACTTGGATCATTGCAAAAACTAAGCAACTGAAGCAAAATGTAGGGATTCTAAAATCTGCTTTTACCACCACCATTTATTCCATTTTGAAAGACAGGAATTCCAGAATCTACAAAGGAAAAGACATTGAGAAGCAGTATCTCGCTGAAACCAACCTCAACTAGATAATTAGAGAGATCATGATAGTCAAATCAACAAAAAATCAACTTACTCCAGATCTGAAAATGAGATGGAACCTATAGAACGTGCTGTTTGTAACTTCTTGTTCTTGTTTTTATTGAATCTTTTTTATTCTTGTTTTTCTTGAATCTTTCTTGTAATTGTTCCTTCTTGTAATTTTGTAATAGCTTTGCTATAGTTTTTTCTTTTATATCACCATCTATATCAATTAAGTAACGGTATAATTAGTAGAATAAAATTATCTACTGTTATGTGATTTGATACATTGCAGGTAGTAACGTTGATAAGTTAGGTTAAGTGAAAATACAGAAAGAGAGGGATTCGAACCCTAGGTAAACAAAAGCCTACATAACAGTTCCAATACTACGTCTTGAACCACTCGACCATCTCTCCTACATAATGATTATGGCCGAGAAACTGAATGAATCGTGAGTCATTCATATTCGATCGTTAGATAGGAATAGTCCGTACAATTCATTCTAATTATAAAACTAATTATAAAAAAGGAAACTTTTAATCAAATAAAGACCTTTCCTTCAAGACTAGGGGATAAAGATAATTTTTTTATGAGTGGAGTTCATTTTTATGTTATTTCATACTGTAGAATTACTTTTTTGTGGGATCGTTTTCTCATTTTCTCACGGGAGTTAATTAAAAAAATAATAAAATGAATTGCTACCTATACCTATGCCTAGATCCCGTATAACTAGAAATTTTATTGTAAGACCTTTTCAATTCTAGTCAATATCTTATTACGAATAATTCTGACAACTTCGGGAGAAAAAGAAGCATTTACCTATTACAGAGATGGTGTGATTTGATTTTTTTTAATTTCCCGCTTTAAGTCTTAGAAGAAAAATGCAGTAATCGGGATAGAAAGATTTGAAATAACTCTACACTCGATGAATATCTTGCGATTATTGGGACAGTAGTTTACTGAGAGAATTCTATAAGATTCTTTATAGTGAACACTTGCTTAAATTTTAGAACTTTCATCTTAATTATCATTATAATTAAAAGAAAATGCCTAAATATATACTATATATTTAATGAGACCTTAACTCCTTTTGCATACATAATTGCTATTGTTTTATAGTATATTATTTTCTAGATAATGTAAGGAACCATAACAATTTCATTAAAGAACATCTTGATCCAAATAATCATTTCCGCTAAATAAAAAAAATTATGGCTTAATTAGCAATTAATGCTATATTAGAACCTTTCCAATCTCAAAGTAATATTGTTCCAAGTAAATATACCTTAACTAGGACTTACTTCTAAACTTAATGTCAATGTAACCTTGAACTCAAATATTAACTCATATCTAGAATAATAGATATCTTTAACACTTCAAAAGTATCATATATGTCAAATAATAAATAGATTTAGTACATTATCTATGTATTTTGACTAGAATAGAAAAATGACTTTTTTATCTAGCTCTATAGATCTAATTCCTAGAATTAAGTTATGACCTCTTTATATCCGGCTAGAGTTGTTCTTAGACTATCATATTTTCAAATTTTGAATATGTTAATGATTTTTCTCTATGAGTAATGTCTTTACATACACTTACTGAAGAGGACTACTATACTCCACTAGCCTTCTTGTAAATATGATAAATTCACTATCATCTCTGAAACAATCTCTTTGAATTCACCGTAAAAGCGAATCTTTCAATTTCTCATAACCTTTCGATTATATGTATCCATAAAGGCAATAGTTCTATTTATATGTATTGTCATGAGATTCAAACTTCTCAAATTTTATATTATTATTATTTTAAGAACTATTCTCATATAAGTGTTCATTGAAACAAATATAAGGTTTAATGAGGTATGTAACATTATATCCAACGTTTTAGATATTTCATAACTTTCAGTTGTCCAATTAGTTCTAAATTTTTTGGATAATATATGATTCAACTTAGTATTACATCCCAAAAATAATAACGTTGACTCTTTTAAGTTCTTATTATTTCATATCTTATATGAAATCATTCTAATTGATTTAACTGGAACAATAGAAGACAAATTATTATTCTAGGCATAGCTATAAATAAATAATCATTTCATGATGTAATTTATCATTTTGCATTTTCCTCCTTCCACAAATTCATACTATTATGAAATTTAGTTATAAAGGCACCTTATTCCCTATAGATAACAAAGCAAAATTTAAATATCACCACTTCGATCTCATCAAAATGCTTCACTATTCTCAATGTTTAATTTGTACTTATTTTTAAACAGTTTGAACTTTTTAAACCATAATTTTTTATTTCATTGAATACATGTAACTATATCATATAAAGTCATTTGTAAAAATAATGAAATACAAGTATAATCCTTTTATGAACTGTTATTACATCTAATACATCACATGTATAAAATTTAACAATTCAATACCATCATCATCCTTTCAACAAAGGTTGATTTGGTTATTCTTTATTAATAACAATTTCCACAAGTTACATACTAATCATAATAAAAAGGATACATATATATCCTAATATAGAACTTTATGATTCTTATTATTTCAATTTAACCTATATGGCATAAAAGGATAGTCTTAGTTATCTTATTTTATATTCTTACCAATTATGTTAAGTTTAAAATTCTTATTGATCTCACACATTCAAAATATTTGTATAAGTTTGAATCAACTAATTTCACTTAAAATTTTATTTCTTACTATGCCTTAAGCATTGCGGTAATGTGGAATCCAAATTTAGTATAAAATATTCAAAAACATGAATTAGAAATATATATATCTCTATTATATCTTATATTTGCAAAAGAAATCATGCAATTAAATTTTCTTCAAAAGACAACTCATACTGTAGAATATGCCTTTAATAATAGTCCATATTTATGCTTTTAGTAGGCTAAATTGATTGAAACAATTTCATTAAGGTAGTATACCTTTTAACTCTACTTCATTGAACCTCTTGCATTATATTTTCAAGGTATTGATATCCATCTTACATGTTTTCATGTATATGATAGTGATAAATCTCCAAACCTTTGTTGTAACACAGGATTTTTTTGAGCCTTTTGTGTTGTTCTGTATTTGGAGATACTACTGTATATTGATGTATACATGATTGCATATGAGTTTAAATATGTAATTGAATCCTTTTGGTACATATTCCAGTGATGTATAACATTATATGCACTACATGAACTTAGGGTTCATTGGTATGCAAAATCTTGGAAATTTTCGATACATAAGCTTTTAAATGTGTAAAACCGAGTCCATCGGATGGATAAGAACATGGTGGTTAAATTAAATGTGTTCTAATGCCTTAGAGGTGATTAGACATGATTTTTAGACTTATTAGACACTTAGAAAACTAAATTGGAGAAGTTGGAGTACATATGGACTTAATTGCAAAATTTGTAAAAGTTAAGGCCTTAATTGTAATTTTTCAATTCTTTGAGGACCAATTTGTAATTTTATAAAGTTGAGGGACCTAATTTTAATTTTCAAAAGTCCAAGGACCAAAATGAAAATAAAATTTTTGATCATTCTCAAAATTTGGACTTAATTGCAAATTTGGGAAAAGTTTGGAGGGTATAATGGTAATTTCACATAATTAAGGCAAATTGGTAAATTCATCTTGTTTGGTCAAAGAAGAGTCAAATTCTAGACTCTTCTACATGTGGTGACCGTGCAACCCATTAAATGGGCTTTAAAACACTTAGTTTTTATTAAAAGAAAGAAGAAGAAATGAGAAGAGGTTTTTCGGCAATCCCAAAATTTCACCATTTTTTTTTACTTTTCAACCCAAACCAAAGTGTTCTAAGCTAATTTGGGGTCAAGGAACTCAAATCTATCATTAGATTTGAGTAATTCTCAAGGAATTTGAAGATATCACAAAAGAAAAGTATAGGTAAATTTTGTCTCATCTCTCTCTACATTAAGATTTTGAGTTTGGTGTTAAGATATGTTCTTCTCCATGCATGATTATGCATGAAACATGGTTTAGATGAATGAAATATGTCATTGAGAGGGTTCATTAAGTCAAAACCGAAATTGTTCCCTTTAGGTGAAAGTTGGTGAATTTTTGAATATCTTTTGAAAT
>JAOTBA010000002.1:17842169-17853220 GCA_025629845.1 Erythroxylum squamatum | reverse complement strand
TAGTGCCTTACTTGATTTTTGTACTTAATTATTGTATATGACTTGTTTTGTGATTGGTGAGGAAACGATTGGCCAATAGTGTGCTGGGCACAACTGATTATGATTAAGCGACCCCCGTACCCTTGACGCTGGTACATGAAAGTCGAGTCGTTGTATCAACACCTTTCTACGAGACTCATGGGTGACACCGACGAGGTCATCACCTAGGGTCATGACACTCTTGTTGACTATCGTCCGGACTCACCACAGATGAAAGTCGAGCCAACATAGATAATCGGTGGGTGTGCACATTAGTTTGGATGACTAATGGTGTCACATATGATTGTTTTTGGCTTATCCTGATATTGGTTTGCCTATTGAGATTTGATTGATACATATGATGTTTTTATGCTTTTGTGTATTGGAATTTGGACCAATGTTCACCGGATGAGTGAGTTAACAAGCTAGGTCTATGGTTCCTAACTAGTATACATTGAGTCATAGGCTGGGCCTATGTGTTTTCTTATGTCATGTATATTCACTTTATAGGTTATCAACACCGTCTTGGTATGAATCAAATTCTATTTGTGATATATGTTTTTCCTAGTCACTGACTACCTAGTTTACTCATCCCCCTCTGCTTTCCAAATATGCAGGTTAATTTAGTGAGTTTGAAGCTTTGAGTGGATCGTGTGGTCTTTTGACATTTTAGGGGTATTTCCGCACGTGGGTAGTCTCCTGTTTGTACTTTTGTGGTCTAGTGGCTCGTGAACTGCGTTTATGTAAATATGCTTTATAATTTGCGAGTTAACTTTTGTTTGCTTTGTGTTTGTAAAAGATTTTATGTATGAACTTTTGATACTTGAGTTGAGATTGCCTGGAGATGAGATTGTCTTGAGTGGACTAGAGAGTCTTGAAGTTGTGGCTGGATGTTGATATAGAAGTGTGTTTGAAATCGTTTGCGGGTTTTTGGGATTTTTAAAATACAGCCGTTGTGCTGCCCAAATTTTCTAAAAAATAATTAAAAAAGAAAGAGATATTCAGTAAGCCTTGTATAGTCGGATTAAGGATACTGCGAGTATCCTTAGCCCGAGTATGCAGCGGTTGTTATGGGCTCGATGTGGTACCGGGTCGTGACATTTGTCACCAAATCCTCAACAAGGATTACTAAGAATATTACATAATGGACATACAATTTTTTTTTCTGACTTTGAGAGCTCTTCTAAAAACTAAACTATTTCTAAGAAATTTGGTTCACTAATTTTTAGTATCACATTAAACAAGGTACTGTTCTACTTAGAATGAAATATAAATGTAAGAAGAGTAAATAATTGGTTATATGTCATAATAACCAAATAAGATTAGGACTTTAATAATATATTTGGTTACACATAGTATTTTATTCAAAATGATTATTCTAATCTCTCTTATGGGTTAGGATCTTATTGAAATTTAATTGATATTAAATTAATGAAAAAAATAAAGTAAATTTAAATTGGATAGATATCGACTTTATCAACACATCTTATAAGACTAATAGATCTCTTAAGTGATAATTCTTGTCAAAGCATATCTTATATATTATTCCTAGCATTTAAATTCATATGGTTATCCAAATCATAGAAGTTTAATTGATTAGGACATGTTATTATAAGATATATTCGGGTTAAAGTGATCTGAGTTTGCCTAACAAGCCTAACAATAAATAGAACTCTAGTTTGTTCTTATAACAATGGAAAGCAATAATCGTATTCTCAATATGTACTTAATATTTTAATTGGGGATTTAATTTTATTGGTCTCATTAAACACAAAAAGGATGTAAAAATATCATACATATAAAACATGCAATTCACATAAAATATATGAAAAATACATTTAAAACAAGAAATTTATGCACACAATATCAAATTATATGCATAAAAACAATTAAGTCTTGTTTGATTCTAGACATTGATCTTCATGATCTAAGATAATATTTCTAACTCCTTAAAAAATTAAATTAGAATGAACTTGCTGATTTTTAAATGAATTAAATTCCTATTCTAAATAGAAATTTAATATGATTAGAAAACAATTTTCAATTTTAATTGGAAACTATTTCTATTTATCTTGACTCCTTTAATTAATTGAAAAACAGTAAATTACTCTTCTTACTTATTATAATTTAGATAAACTCATTTCTAAAATTTAATAAGACATTCTAATCTAAATAGAAAATCATTAATAATCTAATTAGAAATAACATTTTCTTAATTAGAAAGACATTTTCTAATATTAAAGGAAAACGAATTTTAAAATTAAGTAAAAAACTTTTAAATTTAATTGAGAAAGTCCTTTTATTATTTATTTAGAGATTAGTTTCTCAATTAATAAAAAGATCATTCCTTAATAAATCAGAAAACTATTTTCAAAGATATTATAGTAAATTTATTTTTCTTAATTAAATCACTTTTCCAATTTTATTGAAGAATAGCACATTTTTATAATAAATTATGAACAATATTATTCAAATAAATGAAAATAATTCAAATTAAAAAGAAAAATAATTATCTAAATAACTTAATAAATTTAATTTATTTCAATCAAATTGAAATAGATATTTTTAATTAAGAAACACATTTATTAATTATTTAAGAAAACACTTTTCATAAAATTATGGAGTTTAATGAATTATTTTCAATCAAGTTAAAATATAATTAATTATAATAATAGAAAGAGACTTAATTTAATTATTAATTTTAATCATATTGAAAATTAATTGATTTAATTTTTAATTTGAATTTAATTTAAAACTCATTTATGTTTAGAATTTCGGTTATGTTTGGACCAAACAATCCTAATCTAGTTCTAGGATTACTTTAATCATGTCACCAAATAGGCTTATTCCACCCTTAAAATATATTATTCATGTATCTAAGCAGTCATTATGGCCTGAAGATAACTTAACCTAATGTCTAAACACACACTTCATTATTTATAGTTTAATCATGTCACTAAATAGGCTTATTCCACCCTTAGAATATGATATTCTTGTACCTAAACACTTATTATGGCTTTAAGATAACTTAACCTAGTGCTTAAACACACACACTATTATTTCTAATTCATTCTAAAAACCTTAGGCTTAAAATTAAACACTAGATTCTCCACCTATGGAGAGCACCATAACCGTTTATCACCACCTACCTTTAATTTGTTGCTATTGCCAATGCAATAGCCTTCAAGGTAGTCTCCAACACTCTCTTTTTAGTCAATGTCATATGATAAATGCTAAACAAACTATGTTTTTAGCCTTATGTTTAGTGCATTTTGCTTGATTATTTGAGAGATTTTATTTATTTTGGTACAAATTTGTTTTTATTTTGTGATTAGGTCTCAATTTCCTTCATGGTTCAAAAGGAGAAGAATTTTGGTTAAATCGGGGCAAAAAGTCGAAGAATTGGGGCTATTTTGGAGGGACAGACCATGTGATGAAGGGCATGTTTGGGTAAGTCATGTACACAAATGTGTGAGGGACATGTAAGTCCTCATGAGCATTTATGGTTTCAAAGATGTTGTTTTGCTAATTTGAAGGTGGACATGCCTATGTAAGTCATGTATACGGGATGACCACTACCCGTGTAAGCTTTTGGGAACATGTATATATGGGACTTTGAAGAGCTTTTGAGGAAAACAGTTATCCACACAATTGTGTAGCTAACTCTGTCCACCAAAAAAACCCTAATTATGCACTATAAAACGCAATTATGAAGGCTAATTAAAAGATCAAAAGTTAGAGTCAAAGCTAGTTAGAAAAGTTAGAGCTCTAACACTCTTTAAACCTAGGATGGTGGAAACATGAAGATTACATCAAAGATCTAAGAGAGAACAATTTTTCATCAAAGTTTTAGGTGATTATATTAGAGAAAAGGGGATATAGAATGGATTATCTTCTTTTTAATTATTCTTCTAAAGTTTGGTTTGGCTTTGTTTTCTATGTTTTTATACTAAGTTTGTTTAGTGCCTAGGTAGGGTGAACCCTAAGTTGGGATGGACCTTATGATTTAATTATTTATTTAATACAATTTGATTGTTGGTTTATTGTGATTCAATTATGTGTTTTAAGTCTTGAATCAATATTTCTGAAATATTATTTCAATGTATGATTTCATATGATTGAGAATAAAAAAATCTTTTTATATAAATAGATCTACCATAATTAAAAGGAGTTACATGAAAAACTATAGATAAGTTAACCTAAATCCACTGGATTAGTTTCAAACCTAATAGTGAAATTTATGAATCAAGTAATGTAATCTCAAGGGTTTAATAAGAAATATATTTGAATTAATCAACTAAGTATTAGTTGTTAATAATTTTGAGAAAGATATTAATATAGGATAGGAATTTTCACGGTCTAATGATCTTTAATTAAAGTAAATGATAAATTGTCAATACTTACCTAATCTTAAAGGGATGCATCACCTTAGTACTAATTATTTAATATTGATTAATCTTAGTTTCATTTGTGTTCTTGTTTATCTTTTATGTTAGACTTTAGCAAAATTTTAATTAAATTATCATCTAGAGTTTATTACTAGTACATGTAGTCCCTATAGGATCGATACTAGATGTTCACTAACACTATACTATAATTCGATAGGTGTACTTACCTATAAGATCTATATGGCAAAGATCAATTATGAAATAACCACAAGTGCACGGTGTAGCTGTAGCTAGTACAGGTAAGTATGGCTCAATTCCATATACGCAATGAATAGTAGCAGTTACCATTGTCCTATTATCTAATCTAATAATTTGGTTTTGATTTTTAATTAAAGAAAATAAAACTTAAGCAAATAAAATAAAATAGGCAGCAATAAAGAATAAAGAATTAAGAAATCACTAAGAAACTGATATTAGGAATTAGTGTTGGGTTTCGAATCCCCCTAAATACCCTTAATTGATTGATCTTTTATTATGTAATTTATTACATCGTAGAGATTCCTGTGGTATGCTAATAGCTTACTCTTGAGTCTAATAATAACTAATCCTAAGGTTATCAACCGAATTACTCAGGTTAAAGTTTATAAAATTACTTTATCATTTCATGAATCCTACTATTACATTTGACCTTAATCTAGAGGATTTATGGTATCCTATCTCTAGGGTTGTAATCAACTCGTTCCAATTATGGTAGATCTATTCACACGCAAGATTTCTCAATCTTTATGTTATGAAATTAGATTATGCCCTAATATTTTGGATCTATTAGAACATATATTAAATACGTAATGAAATCACAATATATCAATAAAAAAAATTACATTAATAAAAGAATCAAGACATGTTATTACACAAAACTAGGGTTCATTTAACCTAGGCACTAAAAGAGTTTAGTTACATGTGATATAACACAAAATCAAACTTAAATAGAAAGAAAAACAAATTGAAAACAATGGGCTCATATTCTAAATCTCCCCGATTACCTTCTATCGAATATTCTTACAAGGTAGAGGATTGATATTGTATTCCAATGGATATTTCAATGATTTCTTCATGTTTTTCACTTCTCTGACTTAAAAATTGCCCCTTTTAAATGATCTCAACCTCTATAATTAGCTCCCAATGTTTGCCTCCCTTATTTGCCTCCAAAGATGTCATTTTATAGTAAATTTTAGGGTTTTAGGAGATACACAATTTGATACGCGACCATGTACTAGACCATATACATCCTAAAAAACCCAGAATTTGCTATCCTACATGGCCTGAGAGAAGTACACAGGTTGATGCACGATCGTGTATCCTTCTTTGCTTCAAACCTTTGTTTAATGTCCCATTTTCATCTGAATTCTTCTCCTTTAAGTTTAAGAAGGCAATTATAACCTATAAACACAATTGAAGCAAACTAAGAACCAAATATATTATAAAATTAAACAATAATATTAAGCAAAAATACATTAAATTTGGGGTATAAATATGGTCAATTATGCATCTATCAGATCTTATCTAGAGAGGCAGATCTAGATCAACAAATAGAGGACTTGGAACATCAAACTAATATAGAAGGATCAAAAACCATGGTAGACCAACTAGAGATGATGTTTGATTATGCTTAGCCAGACTTGACTGGGATGGAGTCCAACATTATGAGACATACTATCACCACCAATAACTTCGAGATTAAATTGAACATTATCTAGATGGTACAATATTATGTCCAATTCAATGGGCTTTAAGATGAGGATCCTAATGCACATATAGAAAATTTTTGCAAACTCGTGACACCTTTAAGGTCATTGGTGCCATTGATGATACAATAAGACTTTGATTGTTTCCATTCTTATTGAGGAATAGGGCTAAGCAATCATTAAATTCTTTGCCAAGGGGAGCAATGGTTAAATTCTTTGCTAAGGGGATCCATCACTATATGGAACCATATGGTGGAAAATTTTCTTTTAAAGCATTTTCCACTAGCTAAACTTCCAAACTTAGGAATGTCATCGCTTCCTATGCTTAGATCAATTCAAAAACTTTATATGATATGTAGGAGAGACTTAAAGAGATGATTAGGAGGTTCCCACATGATGTTTTACCATCATAAATGCATATATATAGACATTTCATAATATGATAAATTAAATTATGAGGTAGATGTTGATGCATTAGTTAGGGGTACTTTGAAACAAAACACTAAAAGCAGCTAAGAACCATGTTGAAGATATGGAAATGAATAACTATTAGTGGTGCTCATCTTGAGCATAATCTACTAAGCTAGTATATGTATATGATGTAGCTGCAATTACAGTGTTAGGTTGAAGCTCGAAGTAAGAAATTAAATGGACTAATGATTAATACTTAACTATTCTAGGTAATGTAGAGCGAGGTATATGGGCTAGAGCATTCAGGTTAATAATGTCAGGCATTGCAAATGATGGTAAACCCTGACCATGTGGATTATATGGGGAATGCTCCAAGACCATAAAATAATCCTTACAATAATACATACAATCCAGGATGGATGAATCACCCAAATGTCTCTTAGGGGAATCAAGGGAAACCAAGAAACAACCCTCTACAAGGATTTTAGCAACATATACTTTAAGAAAAGAAGCCAAGCTTGGAAGACCTAATTATGGCTAGATTTATTCAAACTTTAGAGGCAAAATTTCAAGCTATTGAAACCTTATTAAGATATCAAAAGGCTTTTATACATAACTTAGAAACTTAAATTGGTTAACTTGCGAAATTAGTTTCTAAAAGACAACAAGGAGTTTTCCTAGTCACATAAAGACAAATTCTAAAGAACATGTGATGATAATAAACCTCCTTTTTCTCTTAGTTTGCAAATATCTAACCATTTTTCCTTTTTCTTTACTTCCTTTTCATTGCATCCTATCTATGGAAATTTCCTAAGGATCGATTCTATGCTATTGATGATAGCTTGAGGAAAAATCAAACAATTTACAATTTTAAATATGGGGAAGGGATTAATGGAAATTTCAAAGAAAATTTTCAAATTTCTTAAAACTTATTATAATCTTTATTATTTATTCTTATTGACTGACATCCCAATTTAATTAAAATCTGTCCAAAATAGTATAGGTTATTATTGATTATTGAATTGAATTAGTATTCAAAAGGATGAAAATTTGATTAGGATTTTTTATAAGCCATTATTTTTAGTAGTCATTAAGATAGTTAATTTGAATAAAAATTGCATACTATTTACACACATTAAGCCTAAATACGAGTTTTTGATCCTAAAAGCAAATGTATCACTATATTATGCTCTATTATTCTTTGTTGAATATGTATCATGCATAGTTGGATGATTATAAAGTTTGCTTTTGTTATTCATGTTGAGACCATATTGTTAAACTAGAGCATTAAAATGATAAATTTATTTAGATTTAACCATTTATTTTGGCCTATTTTCTGTATTTATTACTACCATATTTTATCCCTTAGGAGTAAATATTTTTTAGACTTAGTCTTTCTTTTGATTGTTTATAACCATATTGATAGTCAATTACCCTATTTTTTGGAAAACTTTTCATCGATATTTGAACCCTGAAGTATTTGTATTTACTTAATTACTTGAAAATTATATTATATTAAAGAATTTTAAAGAGAATGTCCAATGAGCCTATAATTGTTGGTATATAATGTTTGTTAAATTTGTTTCTTGAGTGATTTATTGTTATTACAATTTTATACTATATCCAAAGTTACTCAAATTTCAAGTTGAAAAAAAAAGAAAAAGACAAAAGAGAAAAGAAAAGAGAGATTGAATAATAAGAAGAATTATCTTTGTGCTAATGAACTTTTTTCTTAAAGGACCTATGCCATAAAGAACCAAGTTTTGTATAATTTTTTTATTAAATTCCTTTCAATTATACCCACCATTCCTTTACCTAAACCCCATTACACCTTGTTTAAAAGACCTTTTCATTTTTTTTAATTTTACTTATTAATGGTGGAGATGTGATTTTATTGCAAGGTTATGGGTAAGAATACTCCTATTTATTGATAAAAGAGTTTTTTTATAAAATATTTTCCATCCTAAAACTTTGAATTGAGTGGATCCTTTGTAAGGGTGTGAAACTATCTGCTTTTGATTTAAAAAAGATTATCAATGTGATTGTTATTGATATTGGCTTATGAAAGTTAGTTTTAGGGTAGCTGAAGTCTAATTGTAGGCTAATTTGGTTCATATGATATGTTAATTTAGAGTGTGAATGGATAGGTTGAGGTTAATAAGGGATTGATGCTTTAAAAGTTTAATGAATTGGATTATGATTTGCTTAAAGACAAGTAAAAGCTTAAATGTGAGAAATTTGAAAAATGCTTAATAGACTACAATTTTAGCCCTATATTTAGTGCATTTTGCTTGATTAATTGCTTTTATTATTTTTATACTTATTTTGTTTTTAGTGTTTTATTAGATCTCAATTGCCTTTATAGATTAAAAAGAGAATAATTTAGGTGAAATCAAGACAGAAAATGGAAGAATTAGAGCTATGTTAGAGGGACACATCTATTTGATAAAGGACACGCCTGTGCAAGTCATGTATCCTAACCATGTGAGGGACAGTGTAAGGCCTTATGAGCATGTATGACTTCTAAGACATTGTTTCACCTATATGAAGGTGGATGCACCTGTATAAGTCATGTATGTGGCTATCTCCACTGCCTGTGTAAGATTATGGAAATATGCATATGTATCACTTTGAAGAGCTTTCAGGCACACAAATATGCATATGGACATGTGACTGACTGTGGCCACCCTAGAAACCCTAATTTCACACTATAAAAGGCAATTATAAAGGCTAATCTAAAGAGTTGAAGTTGATGTTGATGTTGAAGTTAATCACAAAATTTGGAGTTCTAAACACATTTATGAACCTTAGGACAAAAGAAACATGAAAATGACATCACAGATATGATAAAGAGCACTCTTTCATGCAAGTTTTTGGGGATTAGATTAGAGAAAATGGGATATATAATGGAATGTCTTCTTTTTAATTATTATTTTGAACTTTTGATTTTGGTTTTTTTATATGTTTATAAACTAAGTTTATTTAGTGCCTAGGTATGATGAACCTTAAGTTAAGATGGACCTTGTGATTTTACTCTTTATTTAATAAATTTTGATCATTGATTCATTTCGATTCAACTATGTGTTTTAAGTATTGAATTAATATTTTCAAGATATTATTTCAATTTATGATTTCATATAATTGAGATTGATAAATCCTTTTACATGAGTAGATCTACCATAATTGAAAAGAGTTACATGTAAACCTAGAGATTGGTGGACATAAATCCTCTAGATTAGGGTCAAACCTAATAGTGAAATTCACGAATCGAGTAATGTAATCTTAGGAGTTTTAACTAGAAAGAGAATTTAGTTAATCAACCGAAGCTTAATTGTTAATAGTCTTAAGAAAGATATTAATATGGGAAATAAATTTCCACATTCCACTAATATTTAATTAAAGTGAATCATAAATTGTTAAGAAATCTTAGGGGGATCCATAAGTTAGGTACTAGTTATTGGATATTAATTAATCTTAGTTTCATTTGTGTTCTTGTTTGTTATTTGTGTGTTAGAATTTATATTATTTTTAATTAAGCTTACATCCTATTTTTTCGGTTAGATAATAGAAGAGAGGATATTACTTGTACTTGTAGTCCGTATAGGATTGAAACTTAATATTCAGTAACATTGTACTATAGTTCGATAAGTGCACTTGCTTGTGAGATCTATAAGGTAGGGATTAGCCATATCATCGTGTCTTCATTTGAATCAAACAACTTCTAGCGATCCCCAAAGGACCTCTTTTTCACACACGTCTTCTCTCCTTACATGCAACCGTCAATTGCCTTAAACTGCTACAAGTAACAAATACCACATTTTAGTTTTCTTATCGTGCCTCTACAACACTACATGTTTCAGATGCTTATTCTCTAGTTGCACTCACCATAAATAAGACATCACCATGGTGGCTAGCTCACATCTCCACCGCTAACAGTAATTCAAAACTGAACCAAAACATTATAAAACTCCAAGTAAGAGATCAATAAACACTGACCAACCATTATAACAATACCTGAAGCTTTATGATTCTCAACCACCAATTCACTAAGGAAGGAATTAGTGTATGGATTTCTAAAAACCCAAGTTACTTAAGCAACTCTCATAACCCAATCAATAACTACCAGAAAATTAATTAATTGTTTTGTGGTTATGTAAGTTCTGAATTTCCAAAACTTATAGTTTGCATATGAAATTTTCAATTCTTATTAAAATTTAATTTGATTTAATATCTTTAGGGTTTCACAACTTTCATCTTAAGTTTTTCAACTTTTGGGTTTCTAAAAATGTTAACCCTTTAACTTTTTAGATTTCTTAAGGCTTTGGCTTCAAGTTTCTAAAATTATAATCTTGTTATAACTATTTGTAAATTTCCAGTTTTAATCAAATCTAATTTTGTTAGACCTTGTTTTATTGCTTAAATTGTTTAATTGGTTAATTATGTTTCAATTGCTTAATTGGTTCTTTATGCTTGATTGATGGCTTAGCAT
>JAOTBA010000002.1:17800779-17811018 GCA_025629845.1 Erythroxylum squamatum | reverse complement strand
CCTCCGACAATTCGGTCGGCAATCAATACTCAATTTGCCGACGGTTCGTCGGCAAATGGAACTCCAGGACGCCGACGGTTCGGTCGGCAAACAAATCGATCTTTACCGACGCTTCGGTCGGAAATATTTACCGACTGCACAATAAACAGTCGGTAAAATTTAGCGACTGTGCAATCGCCGACCAACGTCTCGGTCCCCCAGTTCGGTCGGTAACCTATATTACCGACCAAAAAACAGCCTATTCGGTCGGTAATATCGGTCGGTGTTGGCCCTTTTTCTTGTAGTGTGAAACATGGGAATCCAAAAGAGGAAAGATGAACCAATTTGTTTTGTTTTATAGATGATACAACGTAAAGAAGAGGAGGAATAGAACTGGAACCCTTAATGTGGATGATAACTGAACCACATACTCTTGCTGGGGAGGGACGCAGATGAATATAAAAAAAGAACAAATGTCTCGTCCAAGAAATCGTTAGTAATAGACTTGGTATTGACAATAGCGTCAATGTCTTTGTAACGTACAGTGTTGAACCAATTTGCAAAGCTACAATAATACAAACCTTACCGACTAGCGTAGCTTAAGACAACTACATGTGGCCAAGCTGGTTTGAAGATATTTGGAAACAAAAGTCTTTTGTATATATATATACACTCCAAAGTCTTTTGTATATATATATACACACTTATCATGTACTGCTGTCCTTAATTCAGCTTTGAAACTTATGGGAGAGACGGAAGAAGTTCAACTGCAAGTAACAAGTAAGGCAGCCCTCTTTCCAAGATACATACTAGTTCGTTTTGCCAGTATTATACACAAGCTGTATGCTTTCGGGTGTATCAATATATGTCCTTTGTTTTAATGTTTAAACTAGGAGTAGTTGTAAGAGAAAATTTTCTACGAAGGAAAATAATTCTCTTTCATCTTAAACTGTTAATAAGAAACAGTCGTCCTACAACCTGTTGCGTTTGTATCCTACACATCCTTAATCACATATTTTTACAGCTTACTATCAGCTGAGAGGCTGAGGAACACAGGCTAAACAAACTTAAAATTCCATGTTTAACTTATGCTATGCCTCTTGGTTTCAACAAGATCAGATTGCCACTCATTGTCCAAACAAACATGGATTTGACATATCAACTATGATATTTATAGCTGTATAAGGTTTTTTTATTTTCTTCCCACTCTTTGTAGTCGGGAATTCTGACAAAGAAGCAAATCCTAAGAGTACAGAAGAGACCAATGGATCAACACTGTCGCAAAACCAAAGATATAGCCGGTGGATTCGACTTTTTCTCTATACGCTGCTTCTTCTCACTGGTCAGTCAGTGGCTCTGTTTCTGGGTAGGCTTTACTTTGAGAAAGGTGGAGATAGCAAATGGCTCTCAGCACTATCACAGGTTGTCGGCTTTCCAATTCTTATACCCTATTATTTCATCGCCAAACCCAAAGATCCGCCTAACCCAGACGATATCCTCCCAAAACCTCCATCAACCTTAACCCTTCTAGCAATCTACGTAACAATTGGCCTAATTACATCAGCAAACTGTTTCTTATACTCGATTGGCATGCAATACCTTCCCGTTTCAACTTTCAGCCTCCTTTGTACATCACAATTGGCCTTCAATTGTTTCTTTTCGTACTTCCTGAATTCCCAGAAGTTCACTCCCTCTATAATAAATTCTATGCTTCTTCTCACCATCTCCTCGGTTCTCTTGGCCTTCAACAATGAATCTGCAAACCCTACCAATGTTTCTAAAGCCAAGTATGCAGTTGGTTTCATATGCACCATTATTGCATCCGCTGGATATGGGCTAATGCTGTCTATAACACAGTTTTGCTTCAATAAGGTCATAAAAAGGACAAGCTTTTATGTGGTGATGGATATGATAATCTATCCGCAAACAGTTGCTGTTTCTGCTTCCGTGATCGGACTTTTCGCCAGCGGAGAGTGGAATAATTTGATTGGGGAGATGGGTGAGTATCAATTGGGCAAAGTAGCTTATGTCATGAACATAGTTTGGACTGCTATCTCATGGCAGGTTTTCTCCATCGGATGTGTTGGGTTGATTTTTGAGGTGTCTTCCTTGTTCTCCAATGCGGTGAGTGTTCTAGGCACGCCTATTGTTCCTATCCTAGCTGTGTTCTTTCTAAATGAAAAAATGGACGGTGTAAAGGGCATCTCAATGGTGTTAGGTGTGTGGGGCTTCATTTCCTATGCTTATCAGCAATATATCGATGATCGTGAAGAGAAAGCTCAAAAGAGTCTGCTTAATGAGGTGTCCCAGATAATAGACTAAAATATTTGAAATCTTAGTAACTGGGAGCCCGGAAAGAGAAGCATGAGGAGTTATTTCGACTTGTATGTCCGGTTAAATCATCTCAGACGAAGTTTTCAATGTGTCTTTATTCTTCTCCAGTCATATAGTCATAGCTACCCTGGACAAATCTTGGTCGTTTTATGTAATAATGGATGATAGCAAGGTTAGGCTTGGCCGTCTTGGGGATTTGTTCTAAGCGTCAATCAACCCAAAGATAAGCTTATTAGCGACGAATTTAATCATCGCTAAATATTAAAAAATCGTGTCAAATAATAATTTGCGACGAAAAACAATTATCACCGAATCCAGATAACAAAATAATATCCACGACGTTTTTGTGAAATCGTCGCAGAAAGGTTTTTGATACACAATATATTCGTCAATAAAACATATAACTAACGACATATTTTTAAATAATAATAATATAAAATTGTTACAATTTTTAAGACAACATATTTTAAAATTGTTAAATATGGTTAAAATTGTTAAATAATAATAACATATTTTAAAGACAATTTAAAATATAAAATTGTTACAATTTATAATTAATATTGGTGACATATTTTTAAGTAATAATAAAGTGAAATAAAATAAACATTAAAAATGGAATGCATTTTATAAAAAAATAATTACATGTTAATTACTTAATTTGTACAAAATTTATAAACAAACTAAGACTCCTCGTCGTCATTACTACTGACATAGTTTGAGCCAAGTAATTGTTTGACCATATTTTTAAGCTTGTTGAGTTCTTTTACATTACGATCTAACTTTTCTTCTGTATATTGTAACTTAATCTTTAGTGACCGGTTCTCCTCTTGAAGCATCGTGACATATACTGGTCATGGCGAAGATGCACCAACAGGCTTATGGCCATACCCAAGACCTTTGATATATCCGGATATTGTACCAAGGACATTGATGCAAATGTCATCGACATTGGGCTGATTCCTCTAAGACAATGATGTATGTAAAAACTCCTGCATCTTGTCCTACAATTTAAAGTACAAAATCGAGTTAAGCAAAAAATTATTACTTAGTATTACATTAAAAAATAAACTGTAATATTTATTTTTTTGTACATGTATAATTACTTTGTGCCTCTTAAGACGTCCAACCTTTACCTTACTTATAAGTGTTAGCTTGTACAGTGTGATCCTATCACACTCTTATCCTTGGAGTTGAGTTTGGTTCTATTATATGAATTTAAAAATTAGAAGATAATAGAATTTATTGTATTAAGAAATTGAATAATAAGATGAAAATGTTTAACTTACAAATTTTTGTCGAACGACAACAAATGATTTGAAGTCGATGTTATGGGGAGTCTTCATTTTTGCTCTGTTCGCCTTGTCTTTCTCACACTTTTCCTAAATTAAGAGAAGTAAACATAAAATTTATAAACAAAAATAATGGAAGGAAATATAAAGAGAAATAAAACAAACTTGAACCTTCACTAAGGCCCAATAATCACACATTTCAGTCCAATTTTATGGACTCACTAGTTCCGGAACATATCTCCTTGCCTCTTCATCGAAAGGGAAAGACTGGTAATATTTATAAAGTCTATATCGATGATTCTTCACCCTTTGTTTCAGCAGTGAACTAACACGGCTTAAAACCTCAGGATTGTCGATATCAACGATATTGAGCTTCATCTACAAAAGAACATGTATAAGTTAAGTTATTGTTTTTGGTAAGTAAAATTGCAATACATTTAATCAAATGAATTGAAATATTACCGAAACTTTGTCCAAAGCATTTTGGAGAAAGTTGTCTTCTTTCAATTGCCTGGCATACTGAAAGCAAGGCAATTTATTCCTCACAATGATGCCCAACTCACTGGACAATTATGTAGATTGGATCTTATCTAAAGAGCAACATTGCATGGGGTCAGTGGTCACATACAACTTGCTTTTCATTGCAACATTCATCCGTTGCAACTCAGCTCCTTTTGTGATACCTCTACCTCATTTTCTAATCACATTATTCGAACCTGAAAAAAAAATCACAATAAGAAAAATACAATAAACATGTAATGAGTAATTTCAACATTAATGTAAATATGTTTGGTTAATAATAACATAACTAAAGATCCCTCAGCACTAACTGACAATGTTGGTAAAGGCTGTTACTGACTATCTTCATTCGAGGATGCAATTATTGGTTATTAAACGATAGGGTCAGATTGAGTTGGTTATTGTAGGGGAGGAACTTCTTCGGTCGTTGCCACCCTCTTTCCTTTATTTCTACCAGGTGCCATTATACTGAACAACTAAAACGAAATATGAAGATAACGCTTAAGCTTAACTCAAACATCAATACTCCACATGAATATAAGGAGATTAGTAGTCAAATACTAAACATTCGGCAAACATTCTGCATAAACATAAGTGAAACATTAAAAATATGCATCTAGTCATCGTAAATTAATATAAGTTAAACATCAACAACGTAAGGCAATTATGGACATAACATTTCAAACAATACAAAGAATTTATTTACATTCAATGATCAT
Source organism: Erythroxylum squamatum (assembly GCA_025629845.1). Lineage (NCBI taxonomy): Eukaryota > Viridiplantae > Streptophyta > Magnoliopsida > Malpighiales > Erythroxylaceae > Erythroxylum > Erythroxylum squamatum. The sequence goes on along the minus strand of JAOTBA010000002.1, from coordinate 17,806,178 downwards.
AATCAAGATTTTGAAAATCATCATCATTAAGTACATTATCATTGGATTCTTCATCACTAATATATTCGAGCAAAGTATCGTCATTGTCATTTAAGTCATCTTGAGTATAGTCTTCATCTGTTTGTCAGATAAGATGGGCTTGGACTTCATCTAGTTGAATTATGTTAGGATCGACATCTCTCTTATAGAATGATGATATATCTGCATCTTTTATTAGAATGCCTTCGTTATTAAACTCTAATCCAATTTCTTGATAGACTTCATCTGCGTCCTCATCCAATTAACCAATATCCCTTTCACAAAAATCAAATACATTCCTTTGTTGAAACTTTCAAACAACCTTCCAATTGCTACCCAATACAGTATTGTTGACGTAGAAAACTTGTTTGACTCGACTTGTAAGGACAAAAGGATCATTATCATACCATGTCTTACTAACATTTATGCTAGTAATATGCCCGTTCATTTTCATGTCAATTAGATCAAACCATTTGCATTTGAGGAAAACAACATTCTTATCCTTGATGCAGTGAAACTCTGTTATTTCACATATGACACCGTAGAAGTCAACGATTTCGTCGTCATGACATCCTTCAACGACAACCCCATAATTTTGACTTCTAACTGAACTATCCCGATCTTGTATGTGAAATCTCACCCTGTTAACAATGCAACCTGTGTATTTCTTCCCACAAATATGAGGCTCACATGTCAAACTATATAATGTTATTGTCACTTCTTGCACGTTGCAGTTATGTAACCGTATCATCTGTACGACAAATTGAAAATAAATATGACGATGAGACATATTCTCATATTTTCATAATATGTAATCAATATGAAACTTACTCAATTTCTAAACCATAATACAAACTTCTTCTTATGTCTTTCTTCAACATTAATAATCCCTTTGCTACGAATTGTCTCTTTGTGCTCTCTATTTGAAAAAGACAATGACAATAAGATCTCAGAGTGAATGAAGAAAATTGTAATATAATTATTTGAATGAAAAGGAATATACGTTCTCCGTGTATGTATCTACTTTCTTGCAATTGTTCAAAATATAGAATGGGAAATTTCGAATTTGTCTTTAGTTAACTCCACGTATTTACCTACACCAAGTGACCTAACTTTTTGGGAGAAAATAGACAACTCACCGTCATCATGAAAAACAAAGTTACATTCTAGTCTATTAAATCTTGTCTCCACATCAGTTAAGTACATTGAACAAAAAGCTAAGCATTCATTTGCTATATAAGCCTTTGCAATAAACCTTTCTGGTCGAGCTTTATTACGTACATAATGCTTAAATGAGCACAAAAACCTGAACATAATTAGTTATAAACTTAGGAATTGTTACAAACAATGAACATGGAAAAAACTTTATGAATTTAATACGAATTACCTTTCAATTGGAAACATCCATCGAAATTGAACGGGTCCACAAAGTTTTGCTTCATATGGTAGGTGAATTACCAATTGAACCATAACATCAAAAAATGATTGGGGTGAATAATAGTTCAAGCTTACATAGAATCAATGCTATGTCTTTTTCCACTTTATCAAGCTCTTCAACTTTAAGTATCTTGCAACATAATTACTTAAAAAACTCTCCCAATTGACCCAAAGTAACAGACACATCCTTTGACAAACACTCACGTATTCCAACAGGAATTAATCGTTGCAAAAGTACATGACAATCCTGACCTTTCAACCTTGACACTTTTCCCTCTTTAACATTCATACAACAACCTATATTTGATGTATACCCTTAAGGAAATTTGACTGATTGAAGGAACTAACAGAATGTCTGTTTCTCACTTTTTAACATGTTGTAACAAATAGGGGTATAACGTATGACCCATTATCTCTTCTTTTCAAATGCAAGTCCTTTCTAATATTTATGTCTTCCAAGTCAAGTCTAGCCTTAATTGTTTCTTTGGATTTCCCATCAAACAGTCCCTAAAATGGACTCACAAATGTTTTTCTCAATATGCATAACATCAAGATTGTGCCTTAGTACTAATTCCTTCCAATTTGGCAAGTTGAAAAATATGCTTTTTTTTGTCTAATTCAGTTCGACATCATTTCTCTTTCTCTTTCTATTACTTGGGTGTTTGCTAGGTGTAATGACACCTAAATACGATAGCTGGTAAACAATATCATCACTAGACAACTGCATCAGAGCTTCACCTAAATCTACTTTGCCATTAAACAGTTTACTTCTTCGCCATCTATACCTATGTTCCAAATAATGTCGATAAACCGTATAACATATTTTACTTCGTATCCTTATTGAATATATTTGATGGTTACACACAGGACAAGCCATATACCCTTTAGTGCTCCACCCAGACAAATTCCCATAAGCTGGGAAATCATTTATAGTCAACAAAATAGTAGCATGCATTATAAATGTTTCGCCTTCAACAACATCAAAAGTTTGTAATCCAAATTTCCATAGATCATTTAAGTCATCAATTAATGGTTGCATGTATACATCGATGTCCTTACTAGGAGCATTAGGTCTTGGAATAAGGAAAGACAACAACATAAAAGGCTCCTTCATACACTTCCATAGATGTAAATTGTATGGGACTAGAATCACCAACACATGCTATATTAAGTACTCGTATTACCGAAAGGATTAAATCCATCTGAGGCCAATCTAAGTCGAACATTACGACTATCTTGTGCAAACCATGGAAACTTTCTATCAATTTCTTTCCATGCCATTGAGTCTGTTGGATGACGTATAATATTATCATCAATGCATTTCTCTTAACTCCTTCTATGTATTTAGTTGACCATTTTCGATGAGATATCCAACTCTTATCCATTTAGCTATACAATAAAAGAAGATAACTGAGTTATTATATGCATTTTTCATTCAATATTACGTCCAAAAAAACGTATCTAATTAAGGTACGTGGCATTATTTACACCTATGAATCGAGAAACGGAGTTCTCGCTATCGCTCCTTGGCTCATGGAATTTTTCACTGATAAGTCTCATTAGAGCTACATTACCGGTTTCTAACCTATGTACCATCCTATGTCTGCACTATGTTGATTTGTTTCTTGTACTAATTTGTTTGTTTAACTTCTTCTATTACATAATGTCAGTTCATAGTACAAATTACGTAAACAATGTACAACAAAATGAAATGACAATCAACATACAAAACAATTAATTCACATTAACAATAATGGTTACTACTAATTCGCATCAACAATAGTTGCAATTTTTTTCAAAATGATTTTGTGACTGGGTTGGGCGAGTTACCTGAATCTACAGACAACTGCAAACCATTAAGAAGGAGGAACTTGAACGATTAATCCTACAACCACTTCAAATAGTTGCTAGTTCCATAAGCCTCAATCATTACAATGACTAGTTTTTAGGTGCATTCAACTAGTCTTACTCGATTTCCAACAAAATACAAAAAAGGGCTTTTGTCGAATATACCTAAAGATGACGCATAAATTCTTTGGTTTTGGCTCTAATCAAACAGAGGAAGATAGCATCTAAAAAAACCTATACACAATCACCGACTAAGTACAAAATATCTTCTTTATAGTACTATAAAAGCAAATTTAAATCGCAAAAAAGGATGTTGAAGAATTTGATAAAGTATTTTAAAAGTGAAGAGATTTGTCACATACCAAACAGTCATTTTAACCTATAGTATATAATATACGAATCAGTAATTATTTAACTATTGAAAACATGAATCAAATTTTTTAATACAAGTAGTTTTTATTCAATAATTACTCATTTATCTTTCTAATTATAAATACATGAATAAATATTTTAATAGAAGAAGAACATTCAAGAGATGCATAAACTTACCGTTCTAATCTTATTAAACCAAAAATCAAGAACCAATCAATCAAGAAAATCACTACTGAGTATTGACACTTTCACTTACCTTACTTCACTTTCCAAACCCAAGAATATGTTGCTATAAACTGATGACATTTTTAAACCATTAAATTCAAAGTTCTTGTTTAATGTTTGGGTGTCTTCGCCATGTCTGATTGTGTCCCTCCTACTCCTTTTTCCTTTGCCATTACCTAGGTTCCAAACTTGGTTTTTAACATAACAGAAAATATAACATTATAATTTAATTTTTAACATAACTGAACCTTAGTTCTCCAACATCACAAACTCAAAGCACTATGAGGACTTTTGTCGAACACCTTATGGGCAAGTAATTTTTAACTCAAGAGCATAAAGAATAGTCTGTTTTCCCCTCCTTCAACAACAATAACACAACTTTTTCTCTACTCAACCATTATCATCACTAATAAATGCAAACAAATCGACAACAAACTCAAAACATAACACAAAAACTTCGGAACAATATCATCTAAAATGACATGTATGAAAATCCAATCAACAGTACTCACCAAATGAAGAAAGCAAGTGCACAAAGAAGATTCTTTGTTGATGTCCAAGATAGAGGAGAAGATAGGGTACAAAGAAGACGTTGGTTTTGAAAAAATGAAGGAGAGAGAGGGGCACTAGTCTTCGAGGGGAAAGAAGAGATGGAGCAAGCGTCTATGTTTAAACAGACGGTAGGATGATGTCGTTTGTCGTCCCACAAATAGTGTCGTCCTTTGGCGATGAATCTACATTTCGACGCTAAATGTAAAACATTTGCTATGAAAATAAAATAGCGTTACAAATTGTACAACATTTTGCTACGAAATTGATAAATCATCGCCAATGCTAAACCTTTTACCTTTTTTGACAGTCAAAACTATAATCACCTATTACTCCAATTCACTACCAATTATACCCAACGTTGCAAAACCCGTGCATTTTCTTTACATTCTTAATTTTCTTAATTGATTAACACCCGAGGATTTTGCGACAAAGTAAGTTTAGTCACAGAAGACCATTTCTCTAACCAACCACCACACTTAGTCGCAAATGATAGACAATTTGCTACCAAATTTTCACATCGTTGCCCAAAACCGAAGCAATTTCTTTACTTTCTTAATTTTCTTAATTGATTAATATATATGAGGTATTCCTAATACATCATACAAAATTTTAAATTAATCTTCTCACTTATATATGCAATTGTTCTTCATTTTCTAAATTTTTGGGAATGATTGATCTTTAATTTTCATTTGTTAGAAATATTTTTCTAATTATATTACAATGTCTTGTTAAATTATTATAATTTATTTGTATAATTTATTTTTTTATAAATTATAATAATTAAAATGTATAATTTTTTGAAATACATTTTTTGAAATTATAATAATTAAAATCTATATTTTTATGAAAATTATAAGCCAATTATAATTAATTTGAAGGGTCAACAAATTAATTTGGAAATAGTTTTCAATTGAATAATTTAATTTTTAATTCAAATTATGTTTTAT
>JAOTBA010000002.1:17782626-17800679 GCA_025629845.1 Erythroxylum squamatum | reverse complement strand
AACATCATCCACTGCAGAGAGTAGATCTCAAGAGTGTAACATAATGATGGAATGTATGAAGTCCTTAGATGAATTGGATGCTGACGATGTACGTACAATATGGAAAAGCTATAAAGGCTTTACATGATTCTCGATTTTATAGGAATATTTTTATGAAGATGACAGATACAAGGAAGCTGTATTGGATTATGTCGCTTTAGTTATATTTTCATATTATTGCATATCGAATTCTTATTAATTTGACACTTTTATTTTAAACATTATTCCATAGTTTGAATATTTTAAGTTTGTAATTTGTATGAATATTTGACTTAATGTATGAATATTTTGTCTACATTTGGTTAAACTTTTTGATCGAATGTTTTATTAATTATTTAATGTTGTCATTGTAGATACATGAATTTCTTATCAGATAAACGTAAGAAGGTAATTATTATTTCTCTAGCTGGGGGAGAGAACAAATATTTTAATTTACAAAAGCAACCATGTAGAACTTCTGCTCTACCTAGTCATGATTGGATAATGGAACTTTTGAATGAGAATCCTATAAGGATTTATGAAAACTTAAGAATAAGAAAGATAATTTTCTTAAGCTTACGTGATGAGTTGAAGAGTTTCGGAAACTTAAAGGCAACAAGTCATTTAACTGTAGAGGAAGAAGTAGCAATTTTCTTGATGACTATAGGGCATAGTGAGACAACTAGAGTCAATGCAAAATGCTTTCAACATTCGACCTGGATAATTTTGAAGTACTTTTGCAAAGTCTTATACACAATTAACCGTCTTGCAAAAAGATTAGTTACTCCACCCTCTTTTATTAATACACCTCCTGAGATTCAACACAATTCAAAATTCTTTCCATATTTTCAGGTACATTAATATATTTAATTACTATTTTAATTATGTTCTTATGATTAATAATTATTTTAATTTTTACGAATGTGTAGGAGCAATAGATGGTACACATATTAATGCACATGTTCCAACCAATAAACAAATACCATACAGGGGAAAAAGAATTAATCCAACCTAAAATATTATGTGTTATTGCTCATTTAACATGCGTTTTACATATGTAATAACTGGATGAGAATGTACTACAAATAATTCTCGAGTTCTTTTAGAAGTAATGACAAATTCATCAAATCAATTTCCTATGCCTCCACAAGGTAATATATTATTTTAAATAAACATAGTAATTATGATTCATTTTAAATATTTTTTGTTAATATTATGTTATTTATATGTTAGGCAAGTCCTATTTGGTTGATTCGGGCTACATTAATATGCCTTGATTTGCTTCACCATACCAAGATGAAATATATCATTTGTGAGATTATAGAGGCAAAGTAAGACCTCAAGGTCTACAGGAATCGCTTAACTACAGGCATTATTCATTAAGAAATGTTATTGAAAGATGTTTTTGCGTTTTAAAAGTAAGATTCTCTATACTTAAAAACATGCCGAGTTATTATATGAAGAAACAAAAATACATCGTTATTGCTTATTGTGTTATATACAACTATATTAGAATGTATGGATAAAGCGATGAATTATTTGAAAGTTGTGATAAAAATGAAGAACAAATTATGGAAAGTGAAAATGAAGATGCAAGTTTTCAAGTGGAGTATAATATCACTACAGCACAACTTCGAGATATGTCTTGGAAACGAAATGAAATTGTTAGACAAATGTGGAGTGATTATATTATTTCTAATTGATTTATGTTTCTTTTTGTAAATGATAGTACTATTATGTTTTCAAGAATTATAGTATGATGAACATATTTTATTGATTAGAATAACTTAATATAATTTTTAATTTATGTAATTTTATTATATACAATTAATGCGTAATTTTTTAATAATATTTGATGTGCATATATTTTAATTTTAGCTATAATGATAATTAATTTAAAAATATAATGTATTACATTATAATTATTACACATAAGAGTATAATTACAAAAAAATAGAAACAAGATGATAAAACCAAACATGTTTTTATTTTTAGTTTTTTATTACAAATTTTAACCAAACAGGTTTCTGTTTTCAGTTTTTATATTACAAATCTCAACCAAACAGATTTTCTTTTTTAAGAAAAAAACATAAACCAAAAATAGGAAATATAAACCAAAACAACAACAAAAAAACATAAGTAGAACCAAATGACCCCTAAGTGTGCATTTTAAGATGTCATCATGACTCAATCCTCACGAGACCCTAATTTCTCGTCGGTTAAAAATTGAATAAAATTAAAAAATTTAAAATTTGATTAAAAAGATTATCTCTATGTATCGAAGAATATAACGTTTAATTAAAAAAGTAATTAATAAAAATTAATTAATTAATTTTGATTTATAAGAACTTATTAATTTATGAAAATTTGCCGATTAATTAATAAATTGATCAATTTTTAACAATAAGAGTTATTAAACTAAATCGACCGGTTGAATCAAGTAATGTCAAAAAAACGAACATAAACTGAATTTTGGATAGAAAATTACAAAAAGTTTTAATTTTTATTTTAATAAATATCTATTTTTTAAAATTTTTAATAAAGTTCTGTAATTTTTAAAGATGGAATAATTCAATTAAAAAATTGTTTTCGTTAATATTTTATTAATGTGAATGCTAGAGTAACGTAAGGACCAATATTTAAAAGAATAAAATAACATTTTTACATAATTTTTAATATTAATTAGCATTTCTATTGCATAATTACTAATGTGTTTGGTACATGAAACAAAGAGTCACGTAGCATTTTTAAATGTTAGTCTTTATATTATATATTCGTTAACTACATTAGAAAATTGTTAACAAGAATATTTATTTTTTAATAAATTTTATATATACAGTAGAACTTTATCATGAGAAGATGAATATAAGAAGTTGGAAAACTAATAATCATCACTGTATGAGTTAGGTTCAATGATCTTGCCATCCATAAAGCCTAGTTTAGTTTTGATCTAAGGGCCATCCTCATGTTCGTTGCCCAAGAACAGTAATTGATCTTATAACAGCAAGTGCGATATTAATATATAATTCCAATATTTATAGGGTATATGAAAAGGCATTAGATTTCTTAAGGGTTTAAAGTGTGAAGTCAAGTCATCTCAATAGAGCTAGTATATATTAATCTTAATAAGAAACGTATAGGTTCCCTCTTAAGTTTCAAATTCACGAAGAAATTAGTCAGTATTAATTCACACTACATTAGATAAGCTTATTAGCGACGAATTCAATCGTCACTAAATATTAAAAAATCGTGTCAAATAATAATTTGCGACGAAAAATAATCATCGCCCTGATAGTCGCCGAATCTAGGTAGCAAAACAATATCAGCGACGTTTTCGTGAAATCGTCGTAGAAAAGTTTTGGATATACAATATATTCGTTGGTACAACATATAACCAACAAGAACCAAAAACGTCGGACATAAGAATTTGCGACGTGTATGTTTCGTAGGTAATTATTTTTACCTACGATTTTGTTTTTGTAGCAGGATAATTTTAGCTACTAATTGTTTGTTATAGGTAAATGTTTTTAGAGACGCTCTTCAAAACGTAGGGAATAATGTTTTGTGACAAATTTGTTTTGGTAGCTGATACTTTTTAGTGACAAACATTTATTTTTAAACGTTAATTTTATTATAATTGTTAAAAATTTTAATTTAATTTATTACAAATTTTAAGACAATTTGAAATATAAAATTGTTACGATTTATAATTAATGTTATTGACATATTGTAATTGGTTAAGCCTTTTGTATTAATTTTTGTTGTTTACATTGAAACTATTATTTTAAATGTCAGTGGCAAAAGAAAGAAATTAAGCTTCAAATTTTTATATTTTTAAAATTGTTGGTGAAATTACCTTTACCATTTTCCTCTATAACACCCATTGTTCTTTGTAATTTGTTAACATATAAATTATATCATTTACATTAGTGTCTAATGCAATTGAACATGTTATATTCATCATTTGATGTGTTGGATGTTGCTATGGTACTAACTATTTAGTATAAAAATTAATTACATTGTATGAGGTTAACTACTAATTTTGTATTAATTTTTGTTGTTTACATTTAAGCTATTATTTTAAATGTCATTGGCAAAAGAAAGAAATTAACCTTCCAATTTTTATCTTTTTAAAATTGTTGGTGAAATTACCTTTACCTATTGTTCTTTTGAATTTTCATATAAATTATATCATTTACATTAGTGTATAATGTAATTGAACATGTTATATTCATCATTTGATGTGATGGATGTTGTTATGGTACTAACTATTTAGTGCAAAAATTAATTACATTGTATGAGGCTAACTACTAATTTTGTATTAATTTTTGTTGTTTACATTTAAGCTATTATTTTAATGTCATTAGAAAAAGAAGGAAAATAAGGTTCCAATTTTATCTTCTTAAATTGCATGGTGATTCAATTTCAAAACGCTTTTGTCCAAAAATGGCTATAAAATGATGTGACAGTATCGTGTTTTGACTACATATGCATCAATGGGTTTACTATCCACTAATTTTGTGTTGTCAGTTCATATGCACCAATTACGTAAACAGTATACAATAAAATGAAATGACAACCGACATATAAAACAATTAATTAACAAGCTAATTACTAAGATGATTACTACTAATTCGCATTAACAACAGTTGCAATTTTGTAATTGGGTTGGACGAGTTACCGAAATTGACTGACAACCGCAAACCACTAAGAAGGAGGAACTTAAACGATTAATCCTACAACCACTTCAAATAGTTGCTAGTTCCATAAGCCTCAAGTATTACAATGACTAGTTTTTAAGTATATTCAACTAGTCTTACTCGATTTCCAATAAAATACAAAAAGAGGGCTTTTGTTGAATATACTTGAAGATGTCACACAAATTCTTCGGTTTTGACTCCAATCAAACAGAGGAAGACATCATCTGCAAAAAAACTCTATATACAATCACCAACTAAATACAAAATTTCTTCTTTATGGTACTATAAAAGCATATTTAAATCACAAAAAAGGATGTTGAAGAATTTGATAAAGTATTTTAAAAGTGAAGAGATTTGTCACGTACCAAACAATCATTTTAACCTATAGTATATAATATATGAATAAGTAATTATTTAACTATTGAAAACATGAATCAAATTTGTTAATACAAGCAGTTTTTATTCATTGATGTATTCATTTATCTTTCTAATTATAAATACATGAATAAATATTTTAATAGAAGAAGAATGTCCAAGAGATGCATAAATTTACTATTCTAATCATATTAAACCAAAAATCAAGAACCAATTAATCAAGTAAATCACTATTGAGTATTGACACTGTCCCTTGCCTCACTTCACTTTCCAAACCCAAGAATATGTTGCTATAAACTGACGAAACTTTTCAATCTTTAAATTGGAAGTTTTTGTTTAATGTTTGGGTGTCTTCGCCATGTGTGATTGTATCCCTCCTATCCCTTTTGCCTTTTCCATTACCTAGGTTCTAAATTTGGTTTTTAACATAACAAAAAATATAACATTATAATTTAATTTTTAACATAATTGAATCTTGGTTCTCCAACATAGCAAACTCAAAACACTATGAGGACTTTTGTCGAACATCTTATGGGCAAGTTATTTTGAACTCAAGAATACAAAAAAAAGGTCTATTTTTCCATCCTTCAACAACAATAACACAACTTTTGCTCCACTCAACCATTATCATCATGAATAAATGCAAACAATTCGACAACAAACTCAAAACATAACACAAGCATTTGTGTTTAAACAGATGGTAAGACGACATCACTTGTTGTCCCATAAACGATGTCATCCTAGCGTCTATTTAATTTTTCTTATTTTGTACGTTTGGCGACGAATATACATTTCGTCGCCAAATGTAAAATGTTTGCTACGAAAATAAAATAGCGTTGTAAATTGTACAACATTTTGCTACCAAATTGATAAATCATCGCCAATATTAAACCTTTTACCTTTTTCCGACAGTCAAAACTATCGTCGCCTATCACTTCAATTTGCTACCAATTATACCCAACGTCACCAAAACCTAAGCATTTTCTTTACATTCTTAATTTTTTTAATTGATTAACATCAGAGGGTTTTTGCGATGAAGTAAGTTTAGTCACATAAGACTATTTCCGCGACCAACCACCACACTTAGTGACAAATGGTAGATAATTTGCTACCAAATTTTCACATCGTCGCCCAAAACCGAATCAATTTCTTTACTTTCTTAATTTTCTTAATTGATTAATATATATGAGGTATTCCTAATACATCATACAGAATCTTAAATTAATCTTCTCACTTATATATGCAATTTTTCTTCATTTGCTTAATTTTTGGGAATGACTAATCTTTAATTTTAATTTATTAGAAATAGTTTTCTAATTATATTACAATGTCTTGTTAAATTATTATAATTTATTTTTTCTAAATTATAATAATTAAAATGTATAATTTTTTGAAATACGTTTTTCAAAATTATAATAATTAAAATCTATAATTTTCTGAAAATTGTAAGCCAATTATAATTTGTTTGAAGAGTCAACAAATTAATTTGGAAATAGTTTTCAATTGAATAATTTAATTTTTAATTCAAAATATGTTTTATTTTTAATAGGTAAATAAATGTATTAAAAATTATTTATGAATCTACAGGCTTTGGCGACAAACCATGTATTAGTCGCTATATCTGACATTTGTCAACCAAATATAATAGATCGTAGCAAATTAATTAATAGTACTTCCAAACAACTACAGTAAACAAGAAACGACATTGTTTACCTAAACAAGAAAAGCGACGTTGTTTTGTATTAGGTTTTCAATGACAACCACAATAAAAGGCTACTCCATTCTTGTTAAAGCCGTCAACGTTTCTCAAAATCCTCTCTTCTGTTTGGGTTATGTATTGTGGTCATCACCATCGAAGAACCATCATTAACTGAATCGGTATTATTCTTTTGTTTTATTTTCATTAACAAAGTTATGCTAAGTTTAGCTTATACCTTTAGGTGTTTATTGTGAGTTCTTAATTATGCATTTGATGTATGGGTTGTGTTTCGAAGATGATTTACTGCCTGTCTTTGTTATTTGTATATGGGTTGGCTTCTTCCTAACGACCTTTAATGCTTCTCTCATCAGAGCTTCGTAACTATTTGATGAAAGGTCTTCAAGAGTATTTTACTTTTATTCATTTCCATTAATAGTAATATAGCCCAATATAGATAATACATATTTCTGTACATCAAAAACATAGTCATGCCTATTCTACTTTAAATTCTAAATTTTGCACGTGATACAAACTACACAATAGGTTTCTAAAATTTTAGCCATGGAAATTTTCATATCATTAGGCACATTGAAGATATATAAGTGATAAACTGAACTACTTTAACTTATCATCGAAATTGCAGTTGAACATATCATCATTTTATTATAAATTAACATTTGGAGAATATACCTCTTAACATTATTAATCAAGGAATGTTGACATGGTGACTAGTTCCGGATGGCACTAATTTATTTCGTTGGGAGAAATGTGGCAAAATTGTCCCTACTGAAGAAATAAACTATGCAGAAAAATCTCTATCTCATACACTAATGATCGTTTGCCTTCCATGGCCGATCTTCTGCTTCAAGATGTTTAGTATCATTTAAACAACATCACTTTCCTTATAATGTACATCTCATTTCCTTTTATGAAGCTGTTATATATATTCACTTTTGATGGTATATACTACATGCTATTTTAAGCTTCTTTGAATCTCGAGCATGACATGTATGCCCATGGAGGCGGGAGCGATGTCATAACGGTCTGTAAAGGATTAGAGAAATCGGTTGATGTGAAAAATTCGTCAATTCCACAGACTTCGTATGGTCATTCACGTATGCATGTCACTCCAATTTCAGTTCGTTTAATGGTATACTAATATGACAATATCTAAGTTCTATACTAATTGTGTTTTAGGTAAACCGTTTCATACTAGCAGTTCATCTGGAAAACTTGTCTTCCATTCTAAGTCTGGCTTTTTATTCACTGTATCCTCTACAAGTTTAGCTATAGCGGAAATGTTGTTGCAAGAAGGTGTGAAAAACCTTACACCTAAGAGAAGAACTATTATTGTTCCAATTGGTGCCTTCGAAAGTGCAAGGACCCTCCTCGGGAATCCAGACATCGGGGACTCATTCACCTTTACCAACTCTTATGCCACTTGGAATCCAAAAAAATAATTATATCATTGTCATTTATCAATGCAATCAACTGGACTCAGCTTTAAAGTTGATTTATTGTTGTATCTCTAAGAATTTATCAAACAACCTCTCTGCTAGTTAGGGCTTAACTGCGTACTATGGAATGTGGACTGTTATTGTTCTTGTACTATGACTGTAAGAATTGTTAACCTTCAATATATCATATAATTATATTGATACAATTATTAAAATTTTTATAACTAATGTTTACACTGTTACTAATTATTAATGATTAATTAATACTACTGTTTAACACTTAAAATTATGTTGTGTGTGTTTTTTCAACAACACGTTGTAAACATTCAAAACAAATCTACAATAAAACATATCTTAACTATGATAGATTATAAAAATGTTAGTTTAACAATTTTGAAAAATGTGAACCCTTTGGTAACGAATTTGGCAAATGGTCACCAAATGTGTTGCAAATTACTCTGGAACCTTTCGTGACTTTTTCAGAAATCGTCACTGAATGTGGACCATTTAGTGACGATTTCAGAAATTGTCACTTAATGTAGACCTTTTCGTGACGATTTACAGAAATCGTCACTAAATGTCGACTATTTCGTGACGATTTTAGAAATCGTCACTAAATGTGGACCATTTGGTGACGATTTTCAAAATTCATCACCAAATGGTAACTTTTAGCGACAATGTGAAAAACGTAGCAAAAAACACGTAGCTAAATGTCTACGAACCTTCGGTGGCGATTTCTAAAATTCGTCGTCGAACATCTTTTTAGCGACGATTTTACATAATCGTTACCAATTGTGCCCTTTAGTGACGATTTCGTAAATTAGTCACCAAATGTTTACCAAATTATGGTGACAATTTTTGAAAAGCGTCACCAAAAGTTCATTTACCGACGAACATCACAAATCGTCACTCAATGTGGACCATTTTGTGACAATTTTTAGCATTCGTCACTAAATTTTCACTATTTGGCGGCGATTTTTGTAATTCGTCGCAAAATGTTGATCCTTTTGTGACGCTTTTGTAATTAGTTGCTAAAGGGTTAGTTTTAAGAGCAATTTTTGGTTTATCGTCACAATATGGTCACTTATAGCGACAATTTTTGGAACGTCGTCAAAAAAAAAGTAGCTAAATATCTACTTTGTTGTAGTGAATTATTGATCACAAAATATTGCAAATCTACAATCAAATCATAAACAAAAATTGTATTGTACAAATATTGTGCTTATTTTAAATTTAACCACTAGATCCAAAGTTAAACCGGTATGATAAGAGGTTTAAGGTTTAAGGTTTAATTGATATTAGATTGTCATAATATCCACTAAAGATTTGAAATATTATTGAAAGAGGTTGCTTTTACATATCGAAGAATTTAAAATTTAATTGAAATAAAAGATTGTTAAATAAAAATTAATTAATTAATTATAGTTTATAAGAACTTATTAATTTATAAAAATTGACCGATTAATTAATAAATTGATTTATTTTTAACAACAAAAGTTATTAAAGTAAATCAAAATGAAAGTTAAAAATTGAACTGAAAAGTTAAACGGATTAAAATTTTTACAGTTGAATATGTAGAACTAGCTGAGTTTTTTTAATCATGGGTTCTAACTGCTAATTTATTTTTATTTTAGTTATACATTTATTACATGTCTAATTCATTAAAGTACTTTTGATGTAATTAATAATTATTTGAACCTCAAACCCTAATTCGTGTATCATAGTTCGTTGTTAGGTTGCTCTTATATCCTGCTTAAGACATGAATTTATTTATTTAATTTGTCAGCTTCACGTATTGTACTGCACGATTTGAAGTTTGAACCGTCAAATAAGGTATCGACTCCAAATGCAAAGTACTTCTTCGGCTTTACTAAAACCAGAAACACCGAAACTTCACTTAGTTTATTTTTCAAAGGTGGGAGGGCCTTGCAACTAAACCTAGATTTAATAACTCTTAGTTGTTGAATATTATACAATAATGGACATTTTCAGAATGGGAGGGAGCAGGAAACTGGTGAAGAAAGCGAGAGGAGGGCTAAATCTAAATGACATACCCTAAAATTCAAGGGACCATATGATTATCGTTAATGGACACTTTCAGAATGGGAGGAAGCAAGAAACTGGCGAAGAAAGGGAGAGGAAGACTAAATCTAAATGACAATACCCTAAAATTCAAGGGACCATATGATTATCATAGTCTAATCACTCAGGATTCTTTTGTCGGTTGGAATACCTTTTAATAAGTTGTTGGCGTGTGAATTGCGGCGTCCTATCCTAATCCTTCCTTTGATTATGTTTCCAGCGAAGAAATTGCTACTTAATTATATAAACTTGTTTAAGTAACATGACATATCGTGCATTACATTGCTTATTAAAAAAATATGAATTACTTTGAAGTTTAAGCTGTGATTGAGAAAGAAACTCTAGAAAACCTTAATAGGTTTCTATTGTTTAGTTATGATATAAATAGGCTTTAAAGACCTAAGTCTGGCTACGAAGAAAAAATTATTAAAAAAAACTTAAACATCTAGTCCTCAGCAAATATCAAATTAAAATATTTACCAAAAAAATATCAAATTAAAATATACTTCAACTATTAAGTTAATAATTTTTGTTGTTCAAAATTAATTGATCAGGCAATTTGATTAAGTTTTATTCAATAGTTTTATTTTTAATTAAACTTTAAATTTTTTAATAAGTAAAGATAGTTTCCTTCAATTATTTTCTGAATTATTTAATTTTATTAAATCGATTTTATGACTGTTTAATATCGATCGAACCTTTTAATTAATAAGCTATTACAAACTAAAATAAATCAATTAATTTGCATTTAACAATCTCTTTTTTTCAATTAAACCTTAAAATGTAAGGGCAATCTTTTTTAATCATTTTTAAAATTCTTTAATTTTATTCGATCTTTAACTGATTTTATGATTGTTTAATACCGATTGAACCTTAAATTTCTTGTCTTACTGGTTTAACTTCCATTGGTTATTTATAATATTATTCGTATATATAATTCCATCGAACGTTCAAAGGAGAAAGAAACAGTTGAAAGTAGAGCAGAAAAAAGCATTTTTCACTCCCAAAACGTATTAATCAACTCGGAAATGTGAAGCTGTTAGGTGAAGAAAACTTTGTGGTAAAATAAAGCTAAGGTATTGTACTCTCAATATGATAATTACTTCCAAGGGAAGGAGACAAAGCCCATGTCACTGATTACGTGACTCCATCGATTAGTTGCGATTAATCAATAACATCTCCTGTGTTTTTGATTTTGATCTGTAGGCTGAGTTCACGTGAATTGCGACTAAACTGTACTCATTTTTTATCAAACAGTAATAACTTTCGTCGAGGAAGCGCTTTGAAAATTCGTCATTGCGTTTTGACCAATTCATTGTAGAGTAGAGTATAATATAATACGTTGGTCGCCTAATTATTTCTTTTCTTTTTGGTACAAGTAGGTTAATTTTTATCAATACTTTAAATTTTTTTTTAACATTTAAAATATAAAATTAAAGAATTTAAAATATGATTGAAAGAGATTATCATTACTTATCGAAGAATTTAATTAAAAAAGAAATTATTAAATTAATTCATTTATTTTTATTTATAAGAATTTATTAATTAACAAAAATTAATCGATTAATTAATAAATTGATATATTTTTATATTAATTTATCTTTAATATACAAGCAGTATTTATTTAGAATACAATCTTCAATAGCCAAAGCCCGTTGGGCTACCGAGTTAACCCCGATCTCTAACAATTTGCAATTTTATTTAATTGCAGAGAAAACAAAGGTCAAGCACAATCATCAGAAATCAGTTTCAAAAGAGCCTTTAAATTCTGAAATAGATCGTGGATTAAAAGTCCAGTTCTCAGTATCATGGATTTGGAATCCAGTTGTCAGTATCATGGATTTGGAATTAACTTGTAATTACTCCTATTCAAAATAAGTGTCGTTTGTGACTTTTTATGCATATTTATGAATTTACTTCCAAAATTACCCTTTAATTTCTTTCACATCTTAATTACACAGATTATATTTTCAAGGCACTTTAACATGTAATTAATAAGGGTATATCAGACATTTCACTAACTTTCTTAATAAGTGTGAATTCCTCTAAAACGACACTTATTTTGAATAGGAATGAGTGTGTTTTAATCCTTTTTTTTAATTCATATTTTTCAAGTTATTCAATTAAAGAGATCCTTCGAGAATTTATTAAAAAGTTTTCATTGCATTAGTGATCGGATCATAGTTGATTTTCCTACGGTGGTATCAAAATCTTTAATTAATTATGCGGAAGAAGTTACTTAGTTATTATTGCTTTGACAAGTATTAGAAGTTGAAAAATCGTTTGGTCGTTGCATATGTTCCTTTTATGTTTTACTATAACATTGTGTTATTTCTAAACATTGTTTGTTTTTCTAGAAAAAAAACAAACAAACAATTGCATGCTTTATAGTTTTAGCTTTTTGGAAAAACTCTACCATATGTCCTTATAATTTTTTAAGTTTTCTATAAAAACTTGTTAAAATGAGCTTGCCTTTAGTATTTTGTAATGAAAAATTATCATATGTTTCTTTTGTTTTTGAAAATTATGTATATGCATCTGGGCTGGTGGGAGAGGCTGAGAAGCCTCGTCCCAACTCCATCATCAAAAGTGTTGGTAACTAACACCAATGATGGCCCTTCTACCAGCGGTGGTTTTTATCATCGATGAAGTCATGTGCTAATTGCTCACCACTGGCGAAGGCATAAACGCTTAGATTAAGAAGCACATCGGCTAACGAAGGCGATTACCAAGACATTGTTGGCGATAGAGAAGAGGATGATGGCCAGAGAAATCAGAAGTAGTGGCATTGAAAAGCCTGGAAATCGTAATTTGAAGTTTTAAACTGTTACCTTTCATAATTCAATTATGTTAGTTATAATTAGTATAATAAGTGATGAGACCTTTCTTTCAAAAATCTTAAATTCTTCAATTAAATATTAAGTGCATGTTTACAATGTGATTGTTGCCTTTATTATTTAAGAATAGAGCTATAGTTCTATTTATTGTAAAGCTTACTTACTAAACACAATGCTCTTTTAACCTGAATATCTTTTATCTTAAATTAATTAATCCTATTTAAAAATGTATATGATTTAAATGAACAAAGACATGATTATATAAATTTAGAGAAAAAGTTAAGATATTTTAGCAAAGAGTTATCATATAACATATTTAAGAGCCACGTGAGATGTGATTGATAAGAATGTTATCTCCCTATTTTAATTTTAGTTTGTTTGTTAGGCAAACTCTATATCAATTAAGTTTGAGGGGGTACTAGCCTATTAAGAAATTATTTAATGATTTCTTGATTTAATAATGAGGGCTATTATTTTGTTTAAAATAGTAGGAGTAACAAATATTTATTAAAGTACTTATTTAATTTAGTTTTGTGTTTAAACAAATATTTATTCTTTTATATCTTTGATTGTTAGATAAAATGAGTATCACTTTATCTTAAAGAATATCATGGATGCTTACAAGCATACTAGAGCTAATATCTTAGATTGAATTTTCCAACTTAAGAATTGTTCTCAAACAAAAAAGAAATTATATGTTATTGACATTGTAATCCTACCATAGCACAATTCAAATGCAATTGATGAAGATTGAAAGAGATATCATCGTCATATGGATGAGTTTAAACAAGCTACAACTGCGATGTTGGCTAGTATATTTCATAAGCTTAAAAGGAACTATAAGAACATGGATGTTCTTACTACAATTTTGCATTTCAAAGAGTTGCTTGGTGTACAAAATAAGGTTGAGAGATATCAGACTTCCATAGCATTATATGAATGCAAGATGGCAAAAGAATTTGTAGTAAAGTTACATGTACTGAAAATGATTGGCTATATTAAAAAATTAGGCCAATTAGATTAGTTATAAACTATGAGTTAAGTATTAATTTGGTGTTTTAGTCTCTTACTTCGAGCTTTTGACAGTTCATTATGAACTTTCATAGGAATAAAAAAGATGTGTTGTTACTTGAACTATTGTATATGCTCAAGAATACATAGGTATAGCTTAATTAGAAACCCAATTATATTTTTGTTATGGATTCCTCTATGGGCCAAAAAAAGGGCTCTAAGAAGAACAAAAATATGAAATAAAAGGCTTCTATCAAAATAGCAAACCAAATAGTGGTGTTAAGAAAAAGAACAACAACAAGGGCATATGTTTTCATTATGGAGTCAATGGATACTAGAAGAGAAACTACAAAGCTATCTTACTAGCTAAAAAGATAATAAGCTTAAGAAGTTACATCTTCAAATATGTTTTTCATTGAGATCAATCTTTCTACTTTTATTCCACATTCTTAGGTATTAAGTATGAGATATAGTTCACATATTTTTAATAATATACAAATGTTAACAAAGAGTAGATCGTAGAGGAAAAGAGAAGTGGACTTGCAAGCTAGAAATAGAGTAAGGATTGCTGAAGTAGCTATAAGAACTTATAGGTTAATTTTGCCTTTTAGTCTTATACATGAACTAAATAATTGTTATAATATTCAAATTATTACAATAAACATCATTCCATTTCTTATTTAGATTTGAATGGATTTGTCTTTATTATGACTAAAAGTTATTATTTATATAAAGATGATTTTTTACAGATCTAGATTAATTAAAAATGGATTGTATAAATTAAATACTTAAAGGCTAACCTTTAACGTAAATAGTAAGAAAAGAAAATTAAGTAACCAAAATCCATCTTATTTATGATATTGTAGGTTAGGTCATAATAACAAAACCAGAATCATAAAGTTACATAAAGAAGGATATTTAGATCATTTTAATTATTAATCATACAAAAATTGTGAATCTTATTGTTTAGGTAATTGGATCAAACTATTATTTAGTGGAAAGGAAAAGTGTGTTAGTCAGTTAGTAGAGCTTAAGATATGGTTATATGTATTTAGGGACACAAAATTTTAAATCATTTGAAAAGTTCTAAGAATTTAGACTCGAGGTTGAGAAATAAAATGGTAATAGTATTAAGGTGCTTAGATCTAATTGATATGTTGAATACTTAGAATATGAGTTTCTTAGTTGCTTAAAAGAGATTGAGATTCTCTCACAATAAACTCCATCTAGAACTCCAAAACATAATGGATTTTTTTAAGAAAAAAGTGTACTCTATTAGATATGATATGTTCTATGATAAGTCATATAGTCCTTCCTATCTTCTTTTAGGGATATGCTATTTACCTTCTAAATAGAGTTCTATCTAAATTGGTTGATAAAACCCCATAAAAGATATAGATTAATAGCAGACAAAAGTTGTCACACCTAAAGATTTGAGGATATATGTTTATGTGAAGTGTACAACATCTGATAAACTTCAAGTTAAGTTTACAACAATTGATGAACTTTAAGTTAAGTTAAATAAATGCAAATTAATAGGGTATTTAAAAGAGAATATTATATATCAATTTACATCCTCTTAAGTAAAAAGTGCTTATCTCAAAACATATCATATTCTTAGGAAGAGAATTGGTTCTAAAAAAAAGTAGTGGGAGTTAGATAGAAGTTAGAGAAATTTAAGAACCACAAGTGTGCATTTAAATAGAACAAGAACCTCAAGTTGATACATATGATATATAATCAAGGGTCAATAGACATATAGCATACGATGCACTAGTAAGATATGCCATCCTCGTACTAGATTAAATCTACATATTAAAAAGGAAAAATAAAATATATTAATCTAGATGATGAGCCTACTACTTGTAATGAAGAAATGTCTAACATCAATTCTTTAAAATGATATGAAGCAATGATATCTAAAGTGAAATCAATATACACTAACCAAGTATAAACTTTAGGGGATGCTCTCGATGGTATTATACATACTAGATGCAAGTGAATTTTTAAGGGGAAAAAATGAACATGTATGGTAATGTAAACACATATAAGACAAGGCTAGTGGCTAAAGGTTCACAAAAATCAAGGAGTTGATTTTGATGAAACCTTTTTGTCAGTAGCTATGCTTAAGTCCATAAGGACCTTATTGGGTGTAACCACATATCATGATTATGAAATATGACAAATAAATGTCAAAATAACATTTTTCAATAAAAATTTGCTTAAGGATGTATATATGGCACAACTTGAAGGTTTTAAGTCCAAAAGGTTTTTAAGTATATAAGTTAAAAAATATATTTATAGACTTAAGCAAACTTTATAGAGTCAGAACATTTATTTTTATGAGATAATCAAAGAGTTTGATTTTATAAAAAAAGTGAACAAATCATGTATATATAAAATGTTAGTAGGAGTGTAGACATCTCCTTATTATTATATATGTATATCACTAATTGGAAACAACATAATAATGCTCCAATATATAAAGATTTAGTTGCCCAAGAATTTCTCCAAAAAAGATATGAGAGAAATAACCTATATTATATGGATAAAAATAAATCAAAAGAGGTTGCTTAATTAGCTTATCCCAATCTATATACATAAACAAAATGCCAAAGAGGTTTAGTATAGAAAATTACAAAAGGTAATTCTTACTCGTATCATATGAGATTTTTCTGTTGTGGAGTATATGTCCAAATACATAGGAAAGGAGAGATAAGTTGGATTGCGTTCTATATGCTTTAGCCAATGGATCAATCATATGAGTAATGTTATATACTAGACGAAATATATCTTATGCTTTAAGCATAAAGAACATATTCTAAGTTAATCTTGGTGATGGACACTAGACGGTTATGACAATATCTTAAAGTACTTAAGAAGAAAAGATGTTTTCTTGGTCTATGGAGGAGATGAACTAAGAGTTCAGGGGTATTCAAATGTAATCTTTAAATACTATCAAGATAATAGTAGAACACAATCTAGGTACATCTTCACCCTAAATAACGGTACATTAAGTAGCAAGGATATGAATACCGTACCGTACCGGTCGATACCGGCCGGTACGTACCATACCGGCCGAAAAACGGAACCGGTACGGCTGTTAAAATATCGGTCGAAAATTCCGGTGGGTATCGGCCGTTTTCGGTCGGTACCGGTCGGTACCAACAATTCTGGTATTTTTCGGACCATTTCGAAAAAATTCGAATTCTCCAGGGACCAAATTGCAAAAAACAAAACTTAAACCTAAAAAATCTACCCCCACCCCCCGACCTTCTGGACTCTTCTTCTCTCTTCTTCGGTTTCTACTTCCTCTCCTCGCCGCTGCTCCTCCCTCCTCGGATCTCGTCTCGCCGTCCCCTCCTCGCCGTCGACGTGTTCACTAGTCCTCCTCCTTCATCTTCGACCGGTGGTTTGTACTCCAGTCCCTCAGCTCAGCCTGCTCCTCCTCGTCGCTAATCGCTCCTCCTAGTCGCCTGCACGACCAGCTTAGCTCCGCCGGAGCACACGACGACGTCGACCCAGATTGACACCGAAGACCCGACAGTTTTTGGGGTGTGTGTTTTTTATTTTGGTTTCATTTTTCATGCATTTTGACGATGATTGCTTCTGTGATTGTGTTGATTGTTAGAATATGGTAGATTGGAGGTTAAAAATTGGTGTTATTGTGTTGGATTTGGGGAAAATTTTGATAGTGGATTTCGGTGGAGAATGAGGTTAACCGAATGGATTTGGGCAAAATTTTGGTTGTGGAATTCGGTTGGATTTTCATTTCTTTGGATTTGGAATTTTAGATATTGTTGATTTCGGTTCAACCGAAATTGTGATTTGTAATTTTTGTGATTTGTGAGTTATTAAATTCAACCGAAATTGG
>JAOTBA010000002.1:17751333-17779248 GCA_025629845.1 Erythroxylum squamatum | reverse complement strand
AATGTTTATAAATGGCAAATGTTTTGAGAAATGATTTTTGCTTAGTTTTCGATTTATAAACATGTTATCCACGAGCTGTCAAGCTCACCCCCTTTCATCCCCATCTCCAGGTATCGAGCAGGAGATCGGATGAAGGAAAGTCAAGATAATTGTTCGATTTTGCTTATTTTTGTGTTTTGAATAATTAGGCTTTTGGTATTGATCGGTATATGGCTTGGAATGCCATTAAGATTTTTGTAAGCATTAATTCATAATATGTATGAATAATGGTTTTGTGTATTGATTTGAGTTACAAAATTTGTGTATGATTATGGGATATGAATTGTATATGAATGGGATTGATTCTGATTATGGATTTTGGATTGAGACTTATTGAAGTGTTTTAGGTATAGAATTATGATTGTTTATGCTGGGATTCCGGACAGGAGGTCCGATGAATTGTATGGATTGTTTGGGAATATAGAAGTGAGTTTAAAACCATTTGCAGGTTTTTGGGATTTTTAAAATACAGCCGTTATGCTGCCCAATTTTTGTTAAATTGTGTTGATGGATGGGAAATATTGAAGTGCCTTTTGTGTATGATTTGTGTATTTATGGATATGTGTTTTAAGTGCCTATTGGCAAAAAGAAAAGAATCATAAGATTTTGATTAAATTGATAAGAGTTGTAAATTGATGAGATATGATAGGATGTTTTTCCAAATGGGAATTTGAGTTGCTTTGTATGAGAGTGAATAAAGTTGAATGAGAATGAGTTTGAATAAATAGAATGAAAAAGAAAAAAATTATACCGATATAGATTTAGTTTAGACCAAGTGTGTCTTAGGGTTTCCAACGCAACACGTTTGTTTGTTTTATGAAAAATTTGCGTTTTCGGATGTTGGAATTTGCATATGTAATCGATTTGGTTTTTCTGATTCTGAAACTTTGTCAATTCGTTCCTTCGATTTCCGCTTTGTATTTTGTTTCCGCTTTATGATTTCTGATTCGTTTTCGTTTGGCTTCGGCACGCATGTTGAATTGTGTTTCGCCTTTCGTTTCGGTTGGTTATTTCGATCTTCGTCGCTACTTTCGCTTTCGGTTGTGTTTCCGCTTTATGACTTCCGATTCGGTTTGATTATACTTTTTGATTCCGTTTTCTGTTTTCCCAGTTGGGGTCCAGTTCCAAAATCAGGTCCCAACATTTATGGTATCAGAGCAAGATTTTTGTTAAGAAGGTTGGGTTCCAGAAACGGGATCCAACTGTAAAAATACCAAAAATAATAAATGGGATCATATCTACTATTTTTCTAGCCATTACATATGATTGAACATATATAAATTGCCCAAGTCATTCTTCTTTCCATTAAATAGCTTTTCATTTCAATAATAAAGATGCTCGAAAGATTAACTTTGTAGTCATCAATCTCTTTAGATTTTAATGCACTAGAATTGAAAGTTAAGTTCTATGAATTATTCATGGAACAAAAAAATTTAGACATTTTTCTTCTTCTTATCCTCATATTAGTTTTAACAATCCCTTTTTGTTGGAAAGGAATACCAGATTTAGTATTGTCAGTCTCATTTTGACTGTATTGCCAAATAAACTTTCACTCCTAACCTAGTGATGTTTCTTTAACCTAGTGACTCCCCAACTTTTCAAATATTTGTTATAATACAAACAAATAGTATGATTCTTCATACTAGGAACTAATCTAGCATGAGTGTAAGTTGAATTACCGAATCTTCCTAAAGAACTTAAATTATTAATAGTACTTAAACATTCCTCTATTTATCTATAAAATTAATGCACTTAAACAAGTATAATAAACTTTTAATTCATTTGTTAAGAAAAACAACATAGATATGTATAAAAGGAAAGGATCACTTTCTATTTCTGGTCCTAATCCCTAAACAAAACACAACACAAAATGGTCGGGAAATAAAATATACAATACGACACAACATACACCAAAGATTTGAGTAAGAGCACATTCCATTAGTAATTGATATTAATATTGTAAGACCGACTGACTAACAAACACATGCATTCATGTAAAGGAGAGAGAAAAAACACAATTTCTCAAAACACCAACTTTACATCAATTAATCGCCATAACGTCCCTTATTGTATTTCATATGTCTTCGGACAAGTTTTCTAGCTAATATTGTAGAAATGAAGGGGAGATCCCCTACTAAAACTGAACCAACCACTATAGTTGCCAATAGCCTCATGTGTGATATTGACTCTTTTTTTGACCCCTTTAAACCAAACAAATTCAAACGAGCTTATTAAGATGAAGTTTCGCATGTTTTCTTTACCTATTTATATTTAGCCACTAAAAGATTCTAACTTGCTGGTTTTTTTTTTAATTCAGGCATCTAATTGATTTGTGGTTTATTTTGCTCAAAATAAAATGTCAAAAGATTCTTCATTGTTTGAATTTAATTAAGAGATATAATTTAGTATTATAAACTGATGTGCCACTGTCAGTCTCTAAGTTGGGTTGAGAAGATGGCATGAATGATGGAATGATAACCTAAAAACAGTAAAATTTGAAAAGATAATAGTAACTTAATTCATTTTCAATGGAATTAAAAACATATGCATTTAATCATAAACTTTAATGTTAAATAATGATGAATAATTCTCAATTGCAATGCAAAAGATGCCTTCATTATTAACTGTAACACGATAATTAATTATTTGGATTACAACATCAAATTAACTCTAGTATTCCAGAACACTCTTACCAAATTATGTATCAACTATAACAACGAGAGGATCGAGTATACATTAATCAAAATTTAGATTTATAGGCCAATCATGAACTGAGTTATGTAAAATAAACTTTGAAAGCATCTAAAGAAAATCAGAGTGGCCAACAGGATCAACGGATTGTTATCTATAATATGATTTTTGAGTTGGTGTTCGTTGTTGCTAAAGTGCTGAATTTGTCTGCAAACTTTGATAACTTTCTTGAGGTTGTCAAGAGAGCCACAAATGTTGGCTTAGCTTTCAAAGTACTAGTATGGGGCATTCTCAGAATTTCAAGGTCTTAAAGATGGTTTTAAGTTATAAGAAAATAGGTTAAGAATAAAAAACAAAACATGAGCAGAATGTTGGTTTATTTTAGGAAGAAGATATGTATGGAGAAGACTCTGTATTTTTATTTAGTAGAAGCTTGTTAATTTATACAGTCTTTCTCTAATCAAAATCTAAAAATCAGATAACATCTAAACTAAATCAGCATAAAATCTGCATTTAAAGAAAATATTCTAATCTTTAACTGTTTCAAAGTCACATGTTCAACACTCCTCCTTGACTTTGATACAGCAAACTCCAAGCATCTTTTTTTTTTCTTTTTCTTTTTTGTTTGCAATCCCACAATTTAGCTGTTAGGCTTCTTATGAACTTTTCCATCTGTCATTTTCAAGTAGCCAAATCTTCCTTTTTCTTCCACAATGAAGGAGTGATCCATCTTGTTGGCCTTTTTTGTAGATTTTCTTAAACTTGAAGAACTCATTTTGTTTTCAACATATATAGAGGTCTTCGTGTTAATTAAATCCATTGCAAATCTTTTATTTTGCATTTTGATATTGAACACTTCTCTGTCCATTGCATCCTTAATCATGCAGCAGTCGTTTTCAAATAGTACCTTAAAGTCTTTATTGAGCAACTGATAAACACTCAACAGATTTTTGTTTATTGTAGGAACATATAAGACATCAAAAATTAACTTCAAACCTGAATACCCTTTAATTGCTATAGTCCCCTTTCCTTTTGCTTCAATGTAGTCTCCATTTCCATTTTGGACTTTGGAGATAAAACTTGTATCAATTTCTCTGAACATCCTTTTATTAAAAGATATGTGATTTGTGCAACCACTTTCAATAAGCCAGCTTTCATTTGAATTGAAGTTGGCTAGGTATGATGCTGCAAGTAACTCCTCCTCCTCAAGTTAATCGTTTACAGCTTGCTTGACTTCTCCCACATGTTGTTGCACTTTACATATCCTTTAAACATGTCCTAGTTGTCCACACTTGTTGCATCTTACATCTGGCCTTCCCCGGCACTTGTGTTCTGGATGATTTGTTTTCTTGCAATACGAACATGGTGGAAAACTCTGAGCATTGTTGTTAGTAATCCTCTTTTTATTATATGACTTTACTGGAAAAGTGCCTTCCACAATTCCTTCTTGCCTCATGAGTCTCCTTTGTTCTTGTGCCTGTAATGCACTTAACAATTCTGCCAAACTGATTTTTGCCAAATCCTTTGAGTTTTCGAGTGATGAAATTGTAGCCTCAAATCTTCCTAGGATGGTTATTCTAGAATCATCAAAATTAGAACCAAGAAATCTTACGTTATTGGCAAAGGCAATGAACTTGTTGGAGTAATCCTTGATCGTTTATGACTCCTTCATTTTTTGTACCTCAAATTCTCTGATCAAATTGAGCAATTGCATTCCTTTGATTCTTTCGTTCCCCGCATATTCCTCTTTTAAGAAATCCCAAATTTCTTTGCTCGACTTGTGCGTTATGATTCTGGAATAATTGTTGGTGTGACTGTTGAAAACAGGCAAGCTTTTGCTTTGGACTTTCTCTATTTCTTTTCTTTGTTGATTTTGATTTGATCCACCGTTGGATTTGCAGGCGATTCCAAAATGTCGTAGTCTTCTTCTACAGCTTCCCACAAGTCATTCGCTTCAAAGAAGGCCTCCATTCGAACAGCCCAACTTAGATAATTTCTACCATCAAATACTGAACGAGTAATAGCAATGAACGATGATTCTGAATCCATTAATGTGTGGTTTTTGAATTGTAGTGTGAGAAGGCGTAGAATGAGGTATGAGTTATAGGTTTGTAGGTTTAGAGGTCCCTTAAGATCAAGCGATATCTAATACCACTTTGTTGGTTTATTTTAGGAAGAAGATATATATGGAGAAGACTCTGTATTTTTATTTGGCAGAAGCTTGTCAATTTATATAGTCTTTCTCTAATCAAAATCTAGAAATTGGATAACATCTAAACTAAATCAGCATAAAATAAGCATAAAATCTGCATTTAAAGAAAATATTATGATCTTTGACTATTTCAAAGTCACATGTTCAACACAGAATAACATTGGGAGAAGTATAAAGCGGACAACCTCACCATAGGCTAGAAACAGTGGATGTAGAGAGCTCGAGCTAGTGTTGAAATGGCAGTGGGCGGTGAAGTTGTGAGCTAGCGACAGTGATGAGCTAGCATGGAAACAATATGCAAGATGGCTTGATGGCAACGGTGATAAAGAGATAACAGCTTTATGAGATACTTGAGATTGTGAGAAGCATTCGTAGGAGATAAAGAGCAAAGGAAGGTTCACTGGTTCAATGTGAATGACTAGTGGTTAGGTCAGTTGTGCTAGGCCCAGGCTCATCTTCACACGTCCATGGCCCGTTCGGCCCATCAGGAGAAAGACTCCCATGCAAATACAAAGATTTACGTAAACCTAACATTCACGGCATATATAAGGTACTATTCTACCACGATTCAGGTATGAGATTACAACCCTATTTTTCTCTACTTTCAACAGCCAAAACATATACCAAAAAGACTAACTTGAGCGTTGGAGGGGCCTCCCGGGAATCAACTCCCGGCCCGCCGTTATCTGTTTTGCAGGTATTCCATAGCCAGAGTCGCACAAATCATGGATCCAAACAACGACGTTCAACCTCAGCAAGATCAGGCTGAACCACAGCTGTACAATACTGTCACAAGATTCTTATCCACAATGCTTAGATATTTACGAATGGGCCTCATACATGCTTTGGCCCATAACTAAAAAAGCAGCCCATTTAGTCAACTTGAGCTTATTCAGTCAACCTTGTCTGATTTCAAATCTAATGCCAAATCTGTCGAATTGTTTCTCCTTCCAACAAGCTGATTTACTATCAACTTTGCCTTCTATAGAAAAGAAGCGCCCGGCCAGCTAAATGACTTGAACCAGCAAGTTATAATGCAATTTTCTAGCTTATGTGATGGACCAGTCACATATGAGGATATCACTAAATTTTAAGAATGTGATATCTAATTCTGCCTGAGCTGAGTAAGGCCTCTTTGTTCATGTTTTGATTGAACAAAGTTCTTTTGTTTCTCTCATCCCGCGCACTAGACACCAAATAGGATAACCCTGCTTTAATTTGTAAAACCACTTTTCTCCTTCGCCTGTGAGTTAATTTCACTCCAATGTTCCAATCAATTATGGATTTCTCTTGGACTGCAAGATACATTTTAAGTCCTTGTATTTTGATAATAAACGATAGATGAATGAATAGAACGAAAGTTTTCTTTAAGAATATTAAATGCTCTTGATAAATTTATAAAATATTTTCTTCCCTTTCGCACATTAAAAAACATAATAATTTTATCAAATAACTTTATTAAATACAGAATAGGAAGGTACATGGCTTCCTTTAGCATTGGTGGGAGGACGTTGGATCAATGTAGATGTTGTGAAGCATCGGCTGAACAATTAGAACCAAAGTGAAGGAATTACAAAAAATTATGAGCTTCAAGATTACTGAAATAAGATTAAGGAAGACTCAATACTTTTAAAATAAGATCAAATCAATCTTTTTTATACTCTTATTTTGGTCATTTTAGTAATTTTGGGGCTCAATAAGCATACTTCCAATACTAATGCATGCGATTTTTCATTATTTATCAATAGAAATTAAAATTTTTATTTTTTAAAAATTCTCTTGATTTTAAAATAAATTTTAGGAAGCTTTTGAATTGGTTTTTTTATATATAATTTTTCTCAAAACATTGGTCGACCAATGTTAGGTATAAGTCTATAGAATAATTGGAAATTAGTTTTTATAATAATTAGCTTGTGAGTAATAGGGTATTTAAGTGAGGTATGACCATAAATACGTCGCTAATTGGTTATTAGACTTATTTATGACATTTTATTGATACAAGGTCATATTTGAGAGAGTTTTCAAGCATGTAAAGCATTTGAATATTCATTGTTAATTGAGATTAAGCCCTAGAGTATTAAAGTGAGAGAGTAAGGATTATTTATGTCATAATTTTGATTAGGGCGCAAATTTTAGATTCAAAGAAAGCTTATGATTTTGTCTTATTATCAAAGAAGATATATAAAAGGGTCACTCATCACTTAAAGCAAAGAAAGAGTTTGTAGAAATGTTTATCTTTACCTAATTGAAAGAAGAAGGTAGTGAATCTCAAGAAAAGATACAGGGAGCCTGTGTATTGATTATTATATTATTTATGTTAATTACACTAAACCATTTTATGGTTTTTACCTTTTTTATTTTACTCCTTGATTTTTAAAAACTATCATATACCTGTTAGTATGAAGTGGGTTCTTTATTACGTACCCTAGGGTCCCGTGAAAGGATTAAAAACGAAGGTAATGCGGAATACCTGGATTCGGTTCCATCTCTGATTCCGATGCCGATTCTGAGCTCCAAACGTCTTCGAATCTCCCGGGGCCTTTAGTGGAAAGTACTCACCGACTCACGGGCAAGGCCTTTCTATAGTTTCCTCAGGTTCCGAGCTTCCCTAACGGGTCAGGAACCTTATGCTCGTGAACGTTCTCTGAGCAATTGTAGGAGACCTTACCTTTATATAGCTTCCATATCGGGCTTCTCCATCACAAGGTCGATATAGACCCGGTCCACACTAATCGGGACCCATTTTTTACCCAGACTTCGACTCATTAATCTAGATCATTTATTGGGCCACTTAATTATCTTTATCAGGATCAAAAGGCATCACTTAACCGATAATTTATTTAAAAACCAAATTGCAACTAATGTTGGTCCAACTTAATGAGACAAATTGTCCCTAGGGACAAAAATGTCTAACAATACCCCCTAAGGTTTGGTTATTGTTTCACTTGTACACTTTATTGTCATTCTCTATTAGGTTTCCAATAGAGAATGAGCAAATGATGTTATGTGAGTTAAATAGATGTTATGTAACACAAACATAATGCGTTATGTGACACAACACCTACCATGTTTGTGATGTAACATAGGACATCAAGTGGTTTGGAAGACATGCAGCTAAATAAGTTTCTCCCATAAATAGACAACATTATAACTTTAAGAGATGACAACGACCAAGATCATGTATTACACAACATAACCATGATAGGTGTATTACTATATAATACTTAATCAATCCATATGACATCATTTATCCATTCTTTACTAGATTTTCTAACAAAGAATGACATTAAAAGGTGTAGGTGAATTTACACGAAACCTTAAGGGTACATGATAGTTTTAAAATATAATGAACTAAAATGAAAAAGGTATAAACCACAGAGGGGTATAATTAACCATATATTATTTATTTTTAAGTTTTTAAATTAAACATTATTTAGCAAAAAGTTTTTCGAAATTCGTAAGCACTTAATTCACCCCATCTTGAGTATTATTAGAAACTAAAAAGTAGTGCCAAATTAGTTACTTTTATTTACATATTTCTAAAATAATGATAAAAGATCTTCATGAAAACTTGGAAGCATCCTTATTTTTGTTTATTATGAAAATGATCAAATTATAAGTAGGGCTTCATTTTTTATGGAAATAATTTTTTGTATTGAAAAAATAATGAATTTTTTTCTTTTTCCAAAGGTATTAACTTATGGGATATTATTTCTAAAGGTCCACTCATTCCTAAGAAGGAATTTGAAGTTGATAACGTTGAGACAAGTTCTCCTAAAACTAAAGAAGAATTGGATGATGATGCTAAGAAACTTATATCATTGAATCGAAAATCCATTCGCATCTTATTTTGTATATTACGAATACATAAATTTAATAGAGTTATCATGTGTAAATATATGATGAAGATTCAAATCAAGTTAAGAAGAGCAAAGTGGGCATGCTTATATATCATCATCATCATTATCATCACCTAGTCCGAAATTCCGCAATGAAGTGGAGTATGGGAAGGTCCGATAGTACGCAGTCTTACCCCTACATAGTAGAGAGGTTGTTTCTGATGGACCCACATGCAAATGAGACAATATAAGAATGATGCAGGTAACATAAACAATTCATAAAACATAAAAAATGAAAAGACAAGTAAAGGGGAAATAAAGGCACTAAATAGAAATAATAATAATAAAAATACTCAAATCTCAAGATATATCTGAAATAAATGCAAATAACACTAATAATAATAATCACAAATAATAATAATAATAATAATTAAAAAAAATGAAAAACTAAAGCTAGTAAGAGACTCAATAAAAGGATAATAACAGTAAAATAAGAACAATAATAATAATAATAATAATAACACTAAACTACTAAAGAATAAAAATATTGATAATAATGAAGAAAACGTGAATAATCCATTAACTTGATAAATAAATTAATTACTTAGCCAAATAAATAAATAAATAATAAGAATAAAAATAATAGCAATAAAGATATAAATAATAGTAATAGTTTAAAAGCAATACAAGTAAATAAATAGATGTAGGTTAGAAGCTAACGCAGAGACACAAATGTATTTGGGAAGAGAACTCCAACTGAAGAGGCTTGAAAGTTAAGGAAAAGGAAGGGAGGCTGTTAGGAAAGTTGCTGAATAAGTTGAAAATAAAACTAAGAAAAAGATGTCGAGTATTAATTTTTCATATATATACACTAAAAAGTATATATACATATACAATTAATATGAAATATAAAAATTTTAAAAACAACAACAATAATAACTACATCCTAGTTAAAGTCCCACTAACTAATATATTTAGTTATATTATATATAATCACTTTTGTTTAAGTTTATATATCAATATAAATTATTTCAAATAAAGCATGATGAAAGTGTGTGTGTGTATGTGTATATATTCATTAACATTATTAATGATTTTAAACACCCAGGAAAATATTATATGAATATCTAAAATTAGTAAGAAAAATGCTTAAGGTCTTTTTTTAAGGCTTAGAAAGCTAAAAAGATGATCATCAAATAAGCCCAGGACTTAATGTATTACCATTAAAGAAGGTCATTATGTGTCCCCTCATTTACTATACGAGGCTTAAGAAAGTATAAGATAAAGAGGTGGCTTATAGAATGAAGAACTTGGCTTTTAAGGATTTAAAAAAGAAATCAAGGGAAAATGAATAGACTTATTCAAGGGATAATTTGAGAAGACATGGCACTTATCACTAGTAAATTAATATATGAAAGATCAAGTTCAATTGGAGGGTAAATTGAGTAAGGAGTTAACTAAATTAATTAAATAATCAAAGAATAAAGAAAATGAGCAAAGGAGAGTATATATATGTAACTTAAAAGAGCTTAAAAAGAATTCAAGTAAAGAACCAAGAATAAGAAAGAATTCAAGTAAATCACACAATCCTTCTTGTAGCCTTATCTTGGTGATTCCAATGAATCAGGTCACAATCATTATATGATCATTTTCATAAAGGGCATATTGCTATATTTATCATAATCAAGAGGAAATTTAAGAAGATTTTGAAGAAACCCTTTTGACCATCGCATTTCTTTTTAGAAACTTTTAAAATAATTTTAGATCAAGTTTCTATTAAAGGAGTAGAAAACTTTGGCCTACTAGGATATAGATAAAAGATCTCACATAAAGAGATCCTTGTCATTCTAATAGGTCTTTTAAGCATTTTTCTCTTGTATTTAGCCGAAACATTTAAATGTATAGTATTTAACTCCTAGTGATTTAGCCTAAACATTTATTACTTAGCCTAAATATTTTCTTGTAATGACTTGTTTGATTTATTTATTTACTTGTCCTCTTTCTTGTGTTTTTTTACCTTGTCTATTTTTATCGTATTATTTAGTTTATTAATTATTTTTACATTTTATTTATTAAATATTTATTTTATTATTTTTTTTCTTTTTCTTTTTCTTTTTTCATGCAGGTCATTCAAAACCAACCTCCCTACTAGTTAGGGGTAAGGCTACGTGCTACTGGACCTCTTCAAACCTAGCGTATCAGTGGGACTTTGACTAGATCCTTATTGTTGTTGGTGTTGTTTTTGTTTCCATTAAAGGAGTGTATTTTTAATCTTTGAAAGAACTCGACAATTTTTGAAATTTTTATTTTAGAAATTTTGGTTAACCAAGGTGGGGGTTTTGGGAGACTAGAATTTGGATTTTAGATAGACTAGTCAACTAATGTAGTAGTATGGTTAACCAATGTCTTAAAAATATGTACCATAAAGTATGTGACCATACTGGTCAATTAGTATAGCACATTGGTCAACCAAGGTGTCAAAATAGTTAATGAACATTATTTTTACTAACTATTGTAACAAGTAATTTTTGTTTGTAATGGTTATTTTAGGATGTTTAAGTAAAAACAAACTATATATGAGTTATAAAAGTTATCATGAGCATACTAGAGAATTTTTAAGAGTTTTGAGATTCTAAAGATTTGTTTGTGTATAACAAAACATATATTAATCCTTTATTCATTGGTGTGAACAAAACAACATTTTGATTTGTACAAAATTTTAATTACTTTAATTGGTGAAATTTCTTGGGATACATGTTATAAGGAATCCTCTCCATTAAACAAAATTTATAAAAGATTACTCTTCACTCAAATTAAAGTAAGATGATTACAAAAGTTCCTCTTTATCTGTGGTAAAGAAGATTTTATATGAAATGTTACTTTTTACTCATTACAAGAAGAAGTTAGTGAGTTTGCAATAGCTCTTGGATAGTGGAAGTAGGCTAAGGTTGTTTAGTTAAACCACTATAAAGGTAGTTTTGTCTCTTTTTCCGTATTCTTTTTAAATGTTATTGTGTTTGTTTTAAATTATTTTATATGAATTTATCATAACAATTAATTAGTTTATAAATATGATTAAATTATCCCCATTTTATGTGTTATATCAAGACCAATAATAATCTTATAAAATTTTAAAAAAATTAGAACGAAGTTCATTAAATGTGGAATGGTTTGATAGCTTTGAAAAAGGTAAGATGTTTGTGTTATTTAGAACTTTAAAAAGTTTACCTTTTGAAAAAATCCAAAATATCGTTTATGATATGAGCACCAAAAAGGTTTCGAGGCTTCTAGAAGAACCTCTCGTTTAAGTCATATTGACCTAGTGCTTTATCTAGAATGATGCTTAGAAGAGTTGATTTTATATCTTAAGGTATAAGTAGGAAGGTAAGTGTGGTCTTGTGAACTTTGATAATTTGTGGTGGTTAAAAAAGGCACAATCTATCGATAAATGGGATTCAAGCTTATATGTGCCTAACAAATTATTAAAATGATTGATGCAATTTTTTTTTGATATCTTGTGAATTTGTAACAATAGTTTCAATCATTTTTAATTGCTTTGATGATTTTCTTTATTTATAAAATATGCGATTTAGGATAGCTGTTAATTAATAACATACAACTAGTACCTGACTAAGTTACAATATCATCATATCATTATTATATGGACTCATAAATAATTTCATAAATTTAGTCTAGTAAAGGATCTTTCCCTCTAAAGGTAGGAAAATCATAGGTCTACCATACTAATCATGATTTTCCTACCTTTAAATTTGAAAAAAAATTCCCTCTTTCTAATGAATAAGCCCCTTTACCATTATGTATAAATGATACATATCCATATTTATCAGTTCAAATAGATGAATAAGATAATAAGTTATGTGATAATGTTTGTGAAAACATATGAAGATAAAGGCTATGCCACCCTAGGGTACTACTAAACTATTATCCCCCTCTGATTAATTCCAACAAGAAAGAACTAATACCTTCCTCTAGTATCTCGATTCAGATACTTGTTTAAAGATATCAAATCAAATAAATATAGTAACATTATAGTTCCTATTATAAGCCTATTATTATGATGAATAATCCTACCCACCATCTTTTGTTAGAAACTAAATC
Organism: Erythroxylum squamatum; assembly: GCA_025629845.1. Taxonomy (NCBI): domain Eukaryota; kingdom Viridiplantae; phylum Streptophyta; class Magnoliopsida; order Malpighiales; family Erythroxylaceae; genus Erythroxylum; species Erythroxylum squamatum. Next base: position 17,766,348 of record JAOTBA010000002.1, on the reverse strand, counting down.
TAGCTAAATATTAACATAAAATGGAAGTGTTGGTTGGTTACAAGCAATAAAAGTGTATGAATCTTTTTAATTTTCATAAAGTGGTGTCCATAATCATTTGTAAAAAGGTCTAATATAGCATTAGATGGCTAATGTAAGAAGCTCCTCGTACCCTCTAGCTCTGTTCTCCCTGCTTAGTGATCATGACAAGTTCTCTCTACTAGTTGGCATGCATGGATCTTTAGAGTTTAGTTATTTTAGCATTCTTCTTGTTGGGTTTTAGCCCTCTCTTTTTGCCTTATTCTTTTCAACTTCCTATTGGCTTTCCAACATTTCACATGCTCTTCTTGCTTCTTCTTAAATAGCTAGTTCATTTGACATAATGCATTTCTAGCAAGTGTACCTGGTTTCTTTCTGGAGTTCAGGTAGAGCTCCTACTTCCTTGCCAATTCTTTATACCTACTTCTTGTGTCTCCCCCTATATAGAGAATTTTTGTATTTACCTTGTTACCTTTTAAGGACTATTTTTTAAAATTTCAATTATTTAGTCTATTCCTTATAAGTGTAAATTGCATCCTATTTTAGAGCATAGTATGACATGTGTTTACCCGTTAATTCAATCATTTAGTATATGTTTAGGTTAGAATTGTGTTAGTTTGTTATTTATTTGTGTTTTAAGTGTTTTATGGGTTAGTGCAAGCTTTTAAGCTTAAATATTATTTTTTTTAGGAACCATGATGTGTTTGCTAGTATTTCAGGGTTAATATCGAAGAATAGAGGAGTTTCGGAGGGAAACCGAGCCGTATCACAGGCCCACAATCGTGATATGACAGAAGCTCTAGGAATGACCCATGATCGTGGCCTGCATGTCACGATCTTGATAAAAGGCTCAGATGTGAGCCACGATCCTGGCCAGTGTTGGACAGATGAGTAGGCGCTTACGAACTTCACATTTCGAGGGACTTTTTGGACCTTCCAAACCCCAAAAAAAAACCCTAAGGTTACCCAAAACATAAAAGACTACTTAAAGAACAACAAGAGGAGAGAAAGAAGAGCTTTTTCGTGCAGCCACACTTGAAACCCTAAAGAGAAAATATCGAGAGAGAGAAAGAATAAGAAGGAAGAGGAAGAAGAGGAAGACGAAGCTGACTTGACATACTTGCCGAATTAGTAGGTTTTCCAACGTCATTTCCTTCCATTATCTATTCCAAGCCATGTTTCCTGTTCATTTCAATTTTATTTATGTATAGAATTGAGATAGATAGTATGATGATAGGATTTGGAAAATTGATGATAGTCTAAACTCTCCTTCGGGATTTTATTTTGATTTAATGATAATTTAGTCGATTGTGTTTATTGGATGAATTTCGTGAGTTGATTGCGTTCTTACATAATTCGATAATAATTGAGAGGGTTAACGGAATGAAAAATGATTAAATCAGATTAATGAGAGTTAGGTGATTTAATAGAAAATGTGATAAATCATAATGGTAATTATGCGGAGAGAGATCCTGTGTGATGTTCTAATAGTTTATTAGAGTGCTTCAGATCTAATTAAGGTTTTGGATAATTTGTGAATTGAGGGATTGCAAATTCCATAATCTGATTAGGGTTTATAATTTAGGATTCAATGGTTTTAACTTGAGAGAGAGTAATCAGCCCTACGATTGTCTAGAACTGACATTCCATTGACGCATAATCGGCTAGATTAGCATTAATGATAAGTAAAATCACCTTTCTTATAAATTGGTAAATTCCTTAGGTCGATTTATGTTGTGATTGCATATTGCTCACTTTTTAATACTTTTGTGTTTAATTTTTGATTTGATTGGTTGAATTCAATTCTTGTAATTAATTCCTATTGTATCTTATATTTTAAGTTTTATAATTTTTCTGGCCTTATATTTTAGGATTAGATTACTCCTCCTCCTTGTGAGATACTACAGTCACGACCCGTGCGCTTGTGGTATTTGAGGGCTTATAAATTTTAAAGCTTAAACAACAAGATCAAGTTTTTGGGGTCGTTTCCGGGAAGGGTGAAGAATAGTTTAGTTCTCTTAGTCTAAGGTGTTTTAGTTAGCTTTAAGTTTTTCTGTTCTTCCCTTTTTTTTGTGTTCGTGCTCTTTCATGAACATAAGATTTACAAGAAGTTCGAGTCGCATAGTTGAAACTGTAGAGATTGACATCACTCGTCTAGAATGTTCAATTAGAAGAGCTCAGCGTGAAGAAGAAGAAGAAACCACAAAAGCAACAATCGTCGAGGAGTTTTAGCAAGAGTTGGATCAAGGAGCAAACCAAGGGCATCAACCGAGAACCCCTATGGACTTCATGAGACCGGGCTTCAATGCAACCAGTCAAGTTGTAGCTAGGCCACCCATGCAAGCAGCTTCCTTTGAAATCAAACCAACCCTTCTAAATATGCTTCAACAAAATGTGCAATTTTATGGATTAATGAATGAAGACCCGAACGCACATATTTTCAATTTCTTTGAAATTTGCGATACCTTCTATTATCATCAAGTGTCAGAGGATACAGTCGATTGCTTTTTGATGAAGGATAATGGATTATAGAGAGTAAACTACATAGGAACCCAATACAGTCGAGGAGGGGGAAACAATCCCTACTCTAACACATACAATCATGGGTGGAAAAATCACCCAAACTTCTCTTGGTCAAACAACGTGGGAGGATAGTACAGACCTCAAAGACCACTAGGTTTCCAGTAAGACAAACCGAGTTCGATGGAATCCAAACTAGACAAAGTTTTAGATAAAATCGGAAGTATGGAGGATGCATATAAGAGGGTTGAAGGCAAGTTTAAGCAAGTTTCAAAGAATTACGCCTCCTCAATACATAACCTAGAGGTCTAAGTAGGTCAATTGGCAGAAGCAACAGGAACCTGAAATGCAAGAACCCTTCCAAGTAACATTGAGTCCAATCTGAAAGAACGAATCATGGTTGTTACACAAGCGATTGAGGAGGAATTACACCAAGCTAAAGACAATGAAAGGAAGGACAAGAATAATGTTGATAGGAATGTTTTTCGAAGTGACCCAGAATTACAAACAACCCAAAAGCATCAACATAAAAATCCCTACCCCAGTTTAGAACAACGAAAGCCAAATTCATTTGGGAACAAGGGGAAAGTAAAGGTGCAAGAGAATAAGGAAGGCTCTCTGCTAGCAAGATATAATTTTCCTGAGATAAAAAAGTACTAACCCTCGATTCCATTCCTGATCAAAGTTATGAGGAAATCTAAGGAAGCTGAGCTAAATGAAGTTGTAGACATGATCGAGCAACTAGAAGCACATCTTACACTAATGGAATCGATAAGGGGAAAGGTGGAAAAGAACTGGAGAAATAAAAGAAATTGATGACACCACCAAAAAAGGAGGATCCAGGGGATTTTTATATCCCCTGCATTATTAAGGGTATCAAAATAGAGAGAGTCTTTGCCGATTTGGAAGCCAGCAAAAACATGATGTCGTATTCCTTATATTAGAAGCTGAGGTTCAGTGAGATAGTCCCCATAAGATACTGGTAAAAATGACAGATAAATTAGTTCATCGTCCAAAAGGTCTTATACATGATGTACATGTTCAAGTGTAAAAGTTTACTTTTCCCACGAACTTTTGCATATTGGACATAGAAGAAGACGCAAAAACCACAATTATCATCGGGCGGCCATTTTTAGCCACTACTCGATCAATTATTAACGTAGAAGGGGTAAGTTGATTCTAAGGGTAGGAAAGGAATAAGTTTCTTTCATCGTAACCAATAATGACAATAATCCTCTCCAACCTATAACCATCATAGAGGGAACGAATTTTGGTAAAGAAAAGGAGAAGAATGATGATCAAAAGTGTTCCATGGAAAAGAATAAATCACGCAAAAGAAGGAAAAGAAAGAATCAGGAAAAGGAAGGAGGCAGCATAAACATCCAGGTGGCACGAGTACATTTTATGAGATTAACAATTGAGTCACCACCGAATAATTTTCTTAAACCACCTTGAGTAAAAGAGAGCGTAAAGCTAATGACGTTAAAAGAAGCGTTGCATGGAAGGCAACCCATCTATTTTTAAATTATCGGTTATTTCCTTGATTTTAGATAGTTTGAATTTTGTAGTTAGTTGTTCAGATTCCAAATAAATATCATGGAAGAGTAGGGCATTAATTTTGATAAAGATGATTAGGAAGGAAAGTATAATGAGGCGATAGTACTAAAAAAGAAGTTAGGAAAGGATCTTAGCGGGTGTGTATAAGGACAAAAGACGAAAAAAATCAGAAATGTTGAAATTATTGCAGGCCACAATCGTGGCCTGCGGCAGGGCATTATAAGCATGCGTTTTTTAGTTTTTTTTTTCTTACAAAATTGCCCTCCCCTCAGCTATATATTCAATTCTAACCTCATTTCTTCCATCACCTTCATTTACACTCTCTCTCTCTACATATAACACATTCAAAGCCTCTCACTGCCCTCTACCTACACTCAACTCCCTTACTATTGCAACTATTGCACACTCTCAAACCAAGTAGACTATTAAGCACACCTAATCCAAAGGGAAAACCCAAGTGTCGAGCCACGACAAAAGAGATAGGGCAGCGGATTATGAAGCACCTTTCCTGATCTTCTCAAATGAGGAAGGTAACCGCTTTCACTTCCTTCACAATAAGCAAATTATGGTTCCCAATACTTCCATTTTGAGACTTTAGATAGACTAGAATTGAGAGACAAGGTCAAGAATTTAGCAGAGAGAATTTAATGGGGACAGTTTATTCATTTTCAATATCCAGTTTACAAAGAACTAACCATAGAATTCTTTACATCCCTTCAGTTCGAATCCAATAAACCTAAGTAATTGTGGTTTAGGTTGCGGGGACAACCTTATGAGCTTAATTATGATACTTTGTATGAAATTTGTGGTTTCCCTGAAACATTCGTTGTTGATCAGCACGATGATTTCTGTGTCACCCTTACTGGACTGAATTAACTGGATTAGAGCGCTTCGATGCTAAGAATGCACATAATAACATCATTAGAAGCCACAAAATTTTGTTGCTACACAAATTCATGTGTCAATCTATTTTTGACAAGACTGAAACTAACAAGTGTTCGACGACAGAACTTTTCCTATTGTGGTGCATGAACCACAACATCCCAGTTTGCACAACCACCCATGTCTTCAATGCAATTATTATGACTCAATGTAAGAGGAGCAATAATTTGGGAATGGATGACTAGGTTTTGGCCACAGCTGATTATTATGAAGTTAAGTGCAACAGATTCATGATCTATCGTCTAGAATTCATGAACCATCATCATCTGTGGCGAGCTGAAATCCTGAAGTCTCATAATATAGAATTTCGAGATATTAGTGCCAAAAACACACATCAAGATCAGGACCAGTCAAGTGAGTTCTAGCACTCAACAACAACAAGAAGGGGATTCAACTAGTGAGGAGTTTGGGGAGAAGGACGAAGAAGAAGAATCGAGATGGAAGAAAGTACTAACAACAATATCTGATCAAACCAAAACTCTGACAGATACTTTGGCTGAAAACTCTACGGTAATGAGGAACATAGCAAAGGAACAAAGACGCTAGAGCCATGACATTAGACGTGTTCAGAGGTATTTTGAGGCTCAAGGTGTGCAACTACCACCTCCCTCACCATCATCACCTCCATCACCGTAAGGTTTTATTTCTAACCCTTTTCTTTTAAATTTAGTCTTTAATTTAGTTTTATTTTTTTATATTATTTCCTCCCATGTGTGTTTGTCCGTCTCCTTCTCACATTGAGGACAATGTGTTTTTTAAGTGTCAAGAGGGTTGTGTGTGTTTGCTTTGAATGTGAATTTTGCATGTTGTTATGTTAGTGTGTTTAGGTTGCATATTGTCAATTTTGTGAATGCATCGATGGCTTAGATGTAACGAAATTGATTTAATTTTGAAAATAATCTATTGGGTTATAAAGAGTCATTAGCTTGCAAAATTAGTGATCTGGGTTCTTTGGCTAAAATATGCAAGTTAATTGGGATTCACTGTTAGGTTATCACCTTATAAGTTGTCACATTCATTCATAATTTTAGGTCTTTTGACTAAGTAACTTTGCTAGTATTTTTTCATGAAAACGAATAGCAAAGCAACAAGGTAGGAATTAATAAATAAATACAAAAGAAGAAGACAAATTGTTTGTAAATTTTAAATAAATAACTATTCCACTGGCCTTCGGGTTATGAATAGAGCTAGTAGCTAGTTGAGAACGAGATGTAGCTAAGTAACCGGACCGACACTCATCACAAATGTGTGCCTTCGAGTCAAAAGGCTATATTGATGTTCCGACACCAAGTAATTTACTAAATACATGACTTAGTCGAGTAACATGATCGACATTCATGATCAATGTTTGCCTCCATGTAAAAATACTAGGTCTATGTCCACAAAAGCTAACCAAATATATGTTTTCTAATAAAAACCTATCGAACTTGTAAGTAGTTTAACATTTTATGAAAACATACTTAGGAGTAGTTATAGAGTTGATTAACCAAATAATTATTAATGTGTGTGTACAATTGAAAGGGGTGAATAAAATTGACATTTAAGTTTTGATTAATATGTATATTTAGTCTAGAGCTCCTAGACACGAATTTTGCATGTTAATAATTTAGAACAACTTAAATGATTGCGTTTAAAGTTAAATTTGTTTTATGAAGTTGAAGCCATTATCTCATTATTGCATTGTGTGCTTTGTGATTTTGTGTTATTTGTTGTTTTGTTTGTTTAAGGACAAGTATATTTTTAAGTATGGGGATGTGATAAGTGTAAATTGCATCATGTTTTAGGACATATCTTGATATGTGTATAGCCGTTAATTCAATCATTTAGTATGTGTTTAGGATAGAATTTTGTTAGTTTGTTAATTTTTTTCTTTCAAGTGTTTTATGATTAGTACAAGATTTTAGCTTAAATATTATATTTTTGAGGTACCTTGATGGGTTTGTTAGTGTTTTAGGGTCAATATCTAAGAACGAAGGAGTTTCGGAGAGAACACAGGCCCACGATCGTGGCCTGCATGCCACGATTGTGATAGAAGCTCTAGGAATGCCACGATCGTGACAAAAGGCTCAGATGTGAGCCACGATTGTCGCCTGCGTCGTGCAAACACACAGATGCTTACAAACTTCACATTTCGAGGGACTTTTTGGACTTTTCGGGACCCCAAAAAACCTAAGGTTACCTAAAGCATAAAAGACTATTTAGAGAACAACAGGAGGAGAGAAAGAGGAGCTTTTTCTTACAACCACACTAGAAACCCTAAAGAGAGAATACCGAGAGAGAGAGAGAGAGAAGAAGAAGGAAGAGGAAGAAGAGGAAGATGACACTGACTCGTCGTACTTCCTAGATCAGGAGGTATTCTGATGTCGCTGCCTTCCATCGTCTATTCCAAGTCGTGTTTCCTTTTCGTTTTGATTTTATTTATGTATAAAATTGAGATGGATAGTATGATGATAGGATTTGGAATATTGATGATGTTCTAAACTCTCCTTAGGAATTTTATTTTGATTTAATGATAATTCAATCGATTTTGTTTATTAGATGAATGACGTGATTTGATTGCGTTCTTGCATAATTCGGTAACAAACTGAGAGGGTGAACGGAATGAAAAATGATTAAATCAGATTAATAAGAGTTAGGCAATTTAATAGAAACCATGACAAATCATATTGGTAATTGTGCAGAGAGAGATCCCGTGTGATGTTCCTATAGTTTATTAAAGTGCTTCAAATCTAATTAGGGTTTTGGATAATGTGTGAATTGAGGGATTACAATTTCCATAATCTAATTAGAGTTTATAGTTTAGGGTTTAATGGTTATAACTTAAGAGAGAGAGTAATCAGCCCTAGGATAGTCTAGAACCTATACTCCATTGACACATAATTGGCTAAGTTAGCATTAATGATAAGTAAAATCCTCTTTCTCGTAAACTGGTAAATTCCTTAGGTTGATTTCTGTTGTGATTGCAAATTGCTCACTTGTTAATACTTTTATGTAATTTCTAATTTGATTGGTTGAAGTCAATTCTCATAATTTATTCCTATTGTATCTTTTATTTTCAATTTTATAGTTTTTCTGGCCTTAGATTTTAGGATTAGATTAATCCCCTTCCTTATAGGATCGACACTTGTTATACTACAGTCATGACCTATGACTTACGGTATTTGAGGGCTTATAAATTTTAAAGCTCGAACGATATGATCAATTCCTTTTCCTATTTTAGCAACATGTTCCTTTCCTTGTTACTATTTAACTTGATTGAGTTGATTAACATAACTAACTTCCTTCCCTGTAACCCTTCCTTAAATCTCCCTTCTTCTCACATCGCGCCCTCTGTTTTTATTTTGCTCTCCTGACACCCTTACTCTTCATTTTCAATTTATGAGACTAAAAACAAAGGGTGAGGACATCGGGGCTGCGTCAACTGATTTAAGGATTAAATTGCGTCATTTTTTAACAACGACATCGTTTTAGTTATATTATTGAACGATGTCGTTTTATTTATCTTCATTAGTTGTATTAATTTTTGCTGACATGTATGATTAGTTAGGATTTTTACAACACATGGTAAGACTTATTAGCAAACATAACAGAGACAATAACGTTTGATTAGAATTGAAAAAAATTAAAATTTTAAGCACTTAATTACCACTTTTTGAAGTTCGGGCTATAATTACAAAGTTGACAAATTTTGAATTTTTTTGTAATTAACCTTATTTATAAAAAATAATCATAAAATTTTTAAAACTATCCTTAAAATAGAGAAATTTCACCAACGAAAAAATTTATACTTTTTTTGCGTTATTTTGAAAATACAAAATTCATGCATTAAATTTATTCTATTAAATTATGTTTTATTAGTTTGACTTATTTATTTGTGTTATGAAACTCTATAGCCATGATAAGAGAATTCTCTTCATCCTATACTTTAAAACTTTTGTCTCCTTACTTTAAGTTAAGTGCAACAAATAACTTAATTTACTTTTATTTTGTAGAAAGAATAATATTAGTTCAAACCATTTTAAGAATTTTTTTCTCTTTTAAATAATATTATCTATTAAATTTTTTTATAACACAAAATTCATAATTATTTTTTAAGTGTATACTAAATAAAATTTTAGATACATATAATAATTCTTAAATTATGTATTTTGAATAAATTATTCAATGAGTTAATAATTTAAACCAACTACCGATTTGGTTCAAGTAGTCTTTGGGGCCCCTTGACACAATTGTTTAAAAATCAATCTCTAATTAGATTTCCTTTAACTGATATGTTGAATTTTAAGTAGATTTTATTTTATTTAATTTTTGTACATGGCTTTTGTGATTATAATTTAAATTCAACAGTAGAGATTAGAGGTATGATAAAAATTAGAAAGATCAGAGAAATAGATAAAATAACATTCAATATTGTAATCAAATTATTTATAAACTATAACGATAATGTGAACAAAACTATAAAATAATTGCAAAATCTTGACAATACAAACTGCAAGACAAAAAGTAGTCTAACAGTAAAGAAACCTTATCGCTTTGACGACATGAGGAAATGCAAAGATGATGTATATCATTACAAAAAATTGTAGAAATTATATTTAACTTGTTAGAAATAATCTCTTAAAATAGAGAAATCTCACTAAATATAAAACATACAGCTTTTAAGTTGTTAAGTTTAGTTGTTATATTGTTGATGTGTATTAAATATTAATTTAAATTTAAAAAAATAAAACCCAAAAACTAAAAGGAGTCTCTTGCAAGTTGAAAACAGAAGAAGCCTCTTGCTAAAAAGAACACACACACACACACACACACAATATAATGCAAAAATTTAAAAGTTAAAGAGAGATAGAAGAAGGACGCGGTCGATTTATACTAGTTCGACTAACAATCAAGTCTACGTCTAGTCCCCAATTATCTAAATTGAGTATTTCACTATAAGAATCTGAGTATTAAATTTGGCGAGCCTCTCTAAGCTCACAAGTACAAATTTTTCAAGGTTCTCCAACCTTCCACACTTGAAGTGTATATCAAGCTTGTAAAGGCTCACAGAAAAATAAAATGTAAAATCAAAAGTAAGTTCTTAAATAATAATTTCTCTCTTGATAGAGTGATTTCACTTTCTAAGGCACAATAAAAATGATATGACTCTCAAGAATATAGATGATGCTTAAATCTTTCGAAAGTCTAAGTATGTTCGTTGCTTCACAAGTGTTGTTGCTCTTCTTTAAATAGACAATTTCTTCAACTAGTCGTTGCTTCCTCTTAATTCTGAGTTGACTTTAGATTTTCAATATCATCTCTGCTAGAACAAAATTTTTTGAAGTTAATTATTTGAAAAGGTAAGATCCTCCTGGATGTTAATAAGGAAAGTTTACTAAGATGGTTCCTGCAAGAAAAGAAGTAATTTCTTATAATTTTATTTCCTTTTGAGAATTAAATTATTAATTGTACAAGGAAATAAATCCAATTTTAATTTTGAAATATTAGACAATTATCATCAAAATCGTTAAATATAAACCTTGAGTTAACACTCTCCCCCTTTTTAAGATTACAAGCAATAATAGATATATTTTTCAAAATTTAAAGAGATAATAGATGATTTCAAAAGATATCTGTGACTTTTATAAGTTCTCACATAATTAGGAGTCTGTCTCTTAAGAAAGGAACCTATCATTTATATATCACAGATTTTCACAAGTTCAATAGCAAAATCAATCATGTATATAATCGATGCAGCATTGATAAATATATCATCATATATGCAAAAATATATCCACATAAACTCTGCCCCTTTGTCATTATCAAAAAATAAAAGAGTATAGGGAGGGAAGGAACTATCACAAGTTTGAATAAGCCAGGTAGAAAAGAATAGAAAAAAAGTTAATGAAGGGATTCAAAGATTTTTCTCAGCAAAATTTGCATGTCAAGAAGCTAAGTTTACATGCTATCTATTTGTTCTCACATCTGTTCTTGATTGGCTTAAATGTTTTACAGTTGTTGATGGAGTTTTGCAATATTTTCATCCTGAAGAGGAACAGGAGTTTGTTGCTCTAGAGTAGGATCTAAGTTTTCTACTACTCTTTCAGATCTTTTGTCTACCCAGACACTATTTTGCAATTTGTATCTAAATTGATGGGGAATGGAAGGGTGAAATAGCTGGTGCATACCAATTCATATTTGTAAAACGAACTCCATAATGGTTGAAAATCTTAGTGATCAACATCCCATAAGGTAGGCAATCAGATGTATTCTTATGATTCCCCTTATCCACCATGAACCTCAAGATCATAATTGGAAGATTATTTTCTTCCCTTTTAGCAAATTATACACCACATAAGTAGGGATGCCAAATGTGGCTCGACCTGGCTTAATTTTGGCCCGGGATGACCTGGGTAAGGGCTGGCCATGAGCCGACCATGTTCAGCCGTACGGGTCACGAGATAAGGTCAGGCGGGCCACGGGCTAACTGTTACTTCAAAAATGACGTCATTTTGTTAAAAGCGACGTTATTTTGTTAAAAATGACGTCGTTTTGATGTTTTTATTTTAAAAAAATATGGTGGGCTGGGCCACGAACTGACTTATCCTGGCATTCAATAAATAAGTGTCTAGCATGCTGCTCCTTTCAACTGAGTTACTCCTGGGAAAAATTGAAGTAGCTAAAAGTGATGCAAGACATCATGGTATTAAGTCTAATTGCCTGCTCTAGGGTCTCCCGTCTTAGGTGTTTTTAGCATGAAGGTAGATGGATTTGACAACTTCAACGAACTTCAGATCATCAACATTTGACAGTGCATCGTCACACTATTCAAAATAAAAAAATTAGACTACTACTATAGCAGTGGTGAGTTTAGGTAGGCACCATAAGGAGTGTGTGTAAAGTTGTTGAAATGAAATTAATTGATGTTTAGGTTAGGGGTTTGGTTTTAGAAATAAGAAAATAAAATAAAGCTAAAATAACTAAGAAAAGCAAAGTAAAGAAAACATGTAAAAAAAATGACAAAAGCAGGGAATTCGATAGGGATCAGGTTCTTTGGTTCAATCTCAGCCTACATACTAATTAAACATATTTCTTGATTTGTTGTTCTCAAACCTCTCCTAGCAACTATTAATCGTGGGTTAATAATTAACCCGATTTTTTCCTTAAGTAGTGTTTAATCAAGATACGATCGTTAATTAAACCTAACTACTAAATAATCTAGGATACGATCTATAGATTCAATTAGGAAATAGCATTACGAATTAGAAAAATTGATTAATCAAGGCAATAACCACATACGATGCATCATTTAACCTAGGTTATGTTATCCCTACTGATTACGAATCATTAGTCGCTACATTTGAATTTCAACATAACAATTACGGATTATATTGAAATTCTAGCAATAGGTTTGCAAATAAATGATTCAATGATTGCATTAAAATCATCTTTTCACAATACCCAATGGATTCATACACAAATAACCAAACAATAACAAGAATACGATTATCCATACGAAAAACCTATATCAATTAACATAGGATAACACAATCAATTTCTAATGAGAGAAGGAAACAACTAAAACAAAGAAAGAGTGCTTAATCGGGTCATTGGCTTCGATGTCGCCTTTGAATTGGCATCAGGAAGCTACCCTTCCATAGGTCTCCTCATGGTGGAGAGCTTACCACCATCTTTGCGCTCTCCCAAAGTTCCCACTCGATTTAGCCCAAAAATACCCTCTTCAGTCGAGACTCTCGCTTACTCCTCTCCTTCGCTACTGTTATATTTTTCTAATTAATTTTTAACCCACTTTACTATTCACTTATTAAAAACCCTTGTTTACTCCTTTGCTACTATACGACTGCAATGTTTTGGTATTTTATCCCAATAGCTACCATTTTCTTCTCACCTTGGTGCCTTATGCATGTCCATTAATTAAATTAATACCTTGCATGACCATGCAAATCTATGCAACAACATGGGAATTCTTGCTGCTATGTTTTGATGCTCCTTGATCCACCTTGTTGCCTTACGTTTTCCTCATGTGTTGTTGTATTGTGCTTCTCCTTCACGTCACACATGTGCCGTCGTTTTGGTCTAGCATGTTGCATGAAAGTTCCACATTGTTCGCATGTTTTTGGTCCACCTATGCAATGTTTTGATCTTTAATCCTAACAGCTACCATTTTCTTCTCACCTTGGTGCCTTATACATTATCCATTAATTAAATTAATACCTTATATATAAGCTAATGAAACAAAGCAACACTCAATGTGAAATCAAGTGCACAAGTTAACACTCATCAAAAATTGGGTACCATCAGTTATAACGAATACAACATTTATATTTCACAACCCAATTCAGTTCTCACACACAAACCACATGAAGCATATACCAATCTAAAAGAATCACTCCTACAATTGATGATAATACATTGAAACCACATAAAAGTGAACCTTCCAAGCCAACATCAACCTCATATTCAACATACTCCAATAACACATTAATTACAACTTTAGGAGGATGCATTAATCATAAACAACTTTTCAACACATATGCAATTCCTCCTTGATACATTTTTTAAAACATTTTTTCTCTTTTTCTTTTCCTTTCTCTTTTCTTTCTTTCTTTTCTTTTCTATTATAAAAAATTAAAATAAACTACATCAACATGGGAATTTCAATAATAAGATATAAAATAACATCCCAGCATTATAACCAACCCACACATATGCACACCCCCACACTTAGAATTTTGTACTTCCATAAACTCAAAGATAAACAAATGTTCCACTAGCTTCAAGGCTTGAGACAGACATTTGGTTAGGTTAGGCACATAAAGCGCAATGGGGCTTATCAAAAAGGAAAATCCATATAATGGGTAAGTTATTTGGCTATTGTAGTTTAGAAAAATAAACAATGCCTAATCATATCCATGTTAATGCATGTGATAAGAATGTGGTCTCAAATAGAAATTCAAGGCAAAATTAGGATATACATGTCATGAAGGTCACACATTATCAAAAGACAATAAGATTGATATGAATGTGTCAGTCCAATAAGGCTCAAAATTTCATTGACTTTGTCAACCACTAGTCACTACTCTTCTAAAGATAATGAACATTGACCAATCACAAGAGTAAAAGCACATGTTAAAGTTGCTATGAAATTCTCTATTCAATTCAAAATCTAATCATGATTATATAGTCCTAGAATCAGCAGAAAAGAGAAAAATTTTGTTTTGTTATTTTATTCTTTCTCTTATTTTGATTGAAAACTTAAAACAAGTAAAAAGAAACAAATTCAAAAACATGCATGCATATAAAAACTAAAGCGAAAAAGTAAAGGAAAAGAAATTTACTCCCTTTCGGTTGCCTCCTAAGAAGCACCTTTGTTTATTATCGTTGGCTCGACTCCTTTTTCTCCTCACGTAACAAAATTGTGATCTTTAGGTATTACAATTAGCGCCACTTTCACGCGAGGTTGTTCCAAATAGGCCCTTAGTTGATCATCATTCGCATTTAGCATCCTCCCTATCTTTAGACTTTTGATCTCTACTAAGTCCACGCTTTCTTAAATGATCTCGAATGTCTCTTCACCTTTTTCTTCCTCGTTTAATTCCTTTAACCTGCTAGGTAAAAGTAAAGAGTGATTCCTAACAACAAAATGGAACTCAGTATTTACCTCTGAGCTAAAAGATATTTCTTTTGCTTCTTCGAGCTCCTCCTTTGCTTCTTCCACACAAGCAACTCCTTGAGTAATGCTCTCAAAATTCTCAAGCTCCTCATCAGTTTGTAAAGTTTCCACACTTACATCTGTTGGGTACACCTCAGGTTGATATAGCTGCGCCTTTTCCCTTTAAAGTTCCATATGAGTGATATCTCCTTATAGAGGCAATGTGTTAGCCCCGAATTTTTTTTATTGTGATTAAGCATGATTAGATAATTAATTAAATTGAGTTAGCATTAATTAATTAGCATTAATTAACTTATAGCATTAAT
>JAOTBA010000002.1:17722686-17740333 GCA_025629845.1 Erythroxylum squamatum | reverse complement strand
TTCCCTGCCTTTGTGTGTTTTTTGCACTATTGTTGATTTTATTCAAAAAAAAAAAAAAAAAAAAAAAGTATTGGAATTATTTTCAATTTATAAGTAAAAGTATTGTT
The DNA here is from genome assembly GCA_025629845.1 of Erythroxylum squamatum. Classification (NCBI taxonomy): domain Eukaryota; kingdom Viridiplantae; phylum Streptophyta; class Magnoliopsida; order Malpighiales; family Erythroxylaceae; genus Erythroxylum; species Erythroxylum squamatum. The sequence goes on along the minus strand of JAOTBA010000002.1, from coordinate 17,740,226 downwards.
TATATTAATAACAGAAAATTTTATATTCATAAAATTATTGTTAACATATATTCTAATTTAAATTTAATTATATATATTTTGTAAATATGAAGCCACAGTCCAGTCCTTACACGAAATTTATAAAACACTCCATTATTACAAGTTATGATAAAAATTTAATGTAATAAAAAGAAAACTTAGTTTCGAGTAGAAGTGCATCAAAAGAAACCTAACCCACCCACACACGCAGGATTCCTCGCTTCCGTTTTGAGTGATACAGAATTAAGCGGCCGCAAGACACAATTGCGTCTCCAAATCTCCTTGCTGTAAGTTTCTATCCCGATTTTAATATCTTTATTGATTTTAGGGCTTTATTTTATTTATGTTCTCTATTTAATTCAATTCTTGTTATGCGTGTGAATTAATATTATGCTCCTACAAGTTAATCAACAAACTGTTGATGTTCATTTAGCTTCCTACTGATTCCTTTTAGGTAAATATGCTTGTGCTTTAGAAACTCTTTTGGGTTTGTAAAAGATTATGTTTTTTGTCGGGCGAGATTCTGTTTGCCACTATGATTTTGTTAGTACTGCATGTGAATTTGATAAGGTATTGATTATCTCCCGAACATACGATATTGCTTGGAGCTTTTATGCTATTGTTGCCTGATTTTCTTCATTCTTAAATTGTGTACTACTTGAGTGCCGTGTATTCTTATTGTCGTGCTTATTTGTGTGGTAATATACTACTTTGGACTGAAAATGAGCTAAAACAAAGGTTAAAGTGCACTGATTACAAGTGTTTCATGATTTTATAGGGATTTATAGTAGTTCATTTTTAGGGAAAGAAGTTCCAGGGAAATTAAAAAATGACAGACTACGAGAGAGGAAGATATGAAGGAAATGGCTCTGATTTTGAAAATGGCGGTGGTGCCTCTCCCGTGCCTCCTGTTAACAGCCAGAGCTATGCTGACATAGATGACCTCAGTGAACGCAAAGATCAGGTATACAAAAGCACCTTAATCTGTTGACAGTTCATAGCTAGGAGAACTGCAGCGATTGTATATTGCATAATGTTTATACCAGCTTGGCCGATTTTGACTTGTAAAACCACTATAATATAGTTTGTTTTCAATACATCAATTGTAGGTGTAGTGTATATTAGATTTATACCACTTTCCCAGATTGATCGAGTATTTCCTATTTTGTTTTTTAAAGATTCTGATCAAATTTTCTACCTCATCTATAAGATGAGTTGGGTTATGAAGTGATTTTGTATCTGTTGATTCAATAGATCAAGTTGTTATATACTAACTACTTATTTGTAGCTTTAAATTAGATTTTAGCTGGGTTTTTGTTATTTTGAGGATATTATGGAGTTTTTACTCTTTTCTTTTCGAGTGTTTTGTGGATTTCATCCAGATTATTCATTTGTATGCATTTTAGGTATTGTATCTTATTTAATTTTTCAAATTCAACTATTGCAGCGTGGGTCTCGAGAATATGAAAGAGAGTCTTCAAAGAGTCGTGAGAGGGATAGAGAGAAGGCACGTGATAAGGAGAGGGACAAGGATAGGGAGAAAAGCAGGGGCAGGGACAGGGAAAGGGATAGAGATAGAGATAGGGATAGGGATAGAGAAAGGGACCGGGACAAGGAAAGCGAGCGCCATCATAGAGATCGGGAACGTCATAGAGATCGAAGTGAGAGGAGGGAACGTGGTAGGGATAGAGGTGATGATGATTATCACCGAAGTCATGACTATGACAGGTGATGAAGTTCACTTTTGTGTAGCTTTCTAGATACTTATAAACCTTTTACTGAACATAGTATTGTCATTCTATTGACTAATATCATTTGAAGACGTAGAGATCATGATAGAGATAGAGAAGAAAGGCACCGGCGTAGATCAAGATCCCATTCCCGTGGTAGATCTGAACACCGATCAAGGTCTCGCTCCCGTTCACGCTCTAAGAGGTATGCAAGGAAGAGATGCTGTTAAGTAATTGTTATTATACTTCCATGCATATGTTTGTTTATCATTCGTTGCACCATCTCTACCTTTTCTTTGTGATTGTAATTCTAAGAGAAGATGTTAAGTAATTGTTATTATACTTCCATGCATATGTTTGTTTATCATTCATTGCACCATCTCTACCTTTTCTTTGTGATTGTAATTCTATCTCCATACAGCAAAAGAATTAGCGGTTTTGATATGGCTCCTCCCCCTTCTGCAATGTTGGCTGGTGCAGCCGCTGTTGCTGCTACTGCAGGTACATGGATCATCTTTTTGTACTAAGCCTATCATGTTTATTTAATTGCTACCTGCTCTTATTTTGCTTGATCTAGTGTGATAGTCCTCATCAAATTGCATTCTTTTATTTTGGTAAGCAGTGTATTCCTTCTTTCTTAATATAGTTTCTTTTAACTGAGATGTCTGAATGGTTTATATTGTGCTACTGTTATCATTATTTTGTGAAGTAATACTGGAACCTTGAGAATTTTGGTTACTTTGAATTGGTGTTTGTTTGTTTCCTTTTTGGAAATTTATTCTGTTTTATGAAAGCAATATTGGGCTACTAGTCCCACTATGCTGACAGTGAGCGTGAATAGCTTCTGTTGCTTTGATGTACAAGGAGGAATCCATGTGTGGGTTTGTGATTCTTCTTGGGTTTGTGATTCTTCTCCATCTTCAACTGGAAAATAAAATCTATTTTCATATTTTTTTTGTGAAATTTTTTTTCCCAGAGCTTGGATGTGTGATGCATTTGCATCATGTCTTTGGGTAAAGTTGCTTGTGAGAATATAGAACATAATCCATCTTGTTATCTTGTGAGAGGATAGAACATAATACATCTTGCTATCTTGTGAGGGGATGGAACATAATACTTTCCTCTCTCCTACAGCAATTTCTTGGTAACTCAGCCGATGTACTTGAGATAAGAACTAATATTGTTTTCTGATTCTTATAACGGATTCATGATTTCAGGTCAGATTGCAGGAACAGCTCCTGCAATTCCAGGAATGTTTCCCAGTATGTTTCCTATGGGGACAACTCAGGTATGATTTATTGCTATTAAAGATATCCTTTGTTTTGCCTGTTGGCCAGCACTGAATATTTCGTTATTTGTTTTCTTGTAGCCGTTTAGTGCTCTTCCTGTTATGCCGGTTCAAGCCATGACCCAACAGGTTGGCAAGATCACCCATGGGTTTTGTTTATCGTGATTCGTGCGGAACAAGTTTCAATTCAATAATTCTAATTTTTCATTTAACCATAACTTCTGTTGTGTATTTAGGCTACAAGACATGCTCGTCGGGTGTATGTTGGGGGGCTTTCTCCTACAGCAAATGAACAGGTGATAAGCAACACCTTTACTCGTTCTAATTATCAACAAGTTTTGTACTCGCTTGCTCTATTACAACCTATAATAACATCTTTTAGCTGATTGTTAACTAGTTTTTCTACTCTGTTTCTTGTTCTTCCATAGTCTGTAGCAACATTTTTTAGCAAAGTTATGTCTGCAATTGGAGGAAACACTGCTGGCCCAGGTATGCTAATGTCTTGTTATTGAACTGGGTAACTCTTTGTGCAATGCCCTAATGGTTTACATCGTTCTTGCTGGATTGTTTGAAGGGGATGCTGTTGTAAATGTGTATATAAATCATGAAAAGAAGTTTGCATTTGTGGAGATGAGGTCTGTTGAGGAGGCAAGTAATGCAATGGCCTTGGATGGTATTATCTTTGAGGTAATATATATGATTCATGATTTTATGATTGATTGAACTTTTTACTGTATACTGTCAGTCTTATATGGCCATATTTGATTTCAGTTTTTTTTTTTCCTTTGTGCAAACTTGTATTATCAGGGAGCACCCGTTAAGGTCAGGAGGCCTAGTGACTATAACCCATCTCTAGCAGCAACACTTGGTCCAAGCCAGCCCAATCCCAATCTTAATCTGGCTGCTGTTGGGTTAACTCCTGGTTCTTCTGGTGGGCTTGAGGGTCCTGACCGAATTTTTGTTGGTGGACTCCCTTATTACTTCACAGAAGCCCAGGTTAGGGAGTTGTTGGAGTCTTTCGGGCCCTTGCGAGGTTTTGATTTGGTTAAGGACAGAGAAACAGGGAACTCTAAGGGTTATGCATTCTGTGTCTACCAAGACCTTACGGTTACTGACATAGCTTGTGCTGCACTTAATGGAATAAAGATGGGTGATAAAACTCTCACTGTAAGGCGCGCAAACCAGGGTGCCAACCAACCTAAACCTGAGCAGGAAACTGTTCTATTACATGCCCAGCAGCAGATTGCATTGCAGGTAAAACTTAAATTGCTTTGGCTTCTAAATGTCATTTCCACCTTTTCTGTTATTTATACTGGTTTCTATATACTCATACAGCGGCTAATGTTACAACCTCTACCAACCAAAGTTGTATGTCTAAGTCAAGTAGTTTCAGCTGATGAGCTTAAAGATGATGATGAATATGAAGATATTCTGGATGACATGAGGACAGAGGGTGCAAAGTTTGGTAAGATTTTTTATTATAATGCTTGATTTCTCGATGCTTGTTTCTTTTACAAGCTTTTTGCATATTGATCGGTTTTCTTTATTTTGTCTGTGTTATATGTTTGTTTTACAGCGTTTTGTAGTCCCACATTCCGCTATAAAGAATCAGGCCTAACATACACAGACAGAAGACTTCCCCTATTTATATTGGCTTGAGAACTTTTTTTTTTTGGTTTATGTAGCCTTGAAATTTTTTTTGTTTGCATATTTTCACATGCTATATGCAGGTACACTGGTTAATGTTGTCATCCCTCGTCCAAATCCAGATGGTAGTTCTGCACCAGGTGTAGGAAAGGTTTGTTGGTGTTCTTTTCCTCCTAAATGATGCTCTTATTTAAAAAATGCAACACTTTGTTCTTTTCCTTCTCAAGTTGAGGTGCTAATTAAAAAACTTGGTTATTTGCAGGTGTTCTTGGAGTATGCAGATATTGAGGGTGCCACAAAAGCTCGAACAGGGATGAATGGAAGGAAATTCGGTGGCAATCAGGTTGTTGCCATCTTTTTCCCTGAAACTAAGTTTTCGCAGGGAGAATATGATGGCTAATTATTTGTCACTTTATCTAGTATTCAATGACGTTCTCGTCTTAGGCTCCTTTTAGCAATATTAGGTTTGAGGAGATTTAGCTGGTTTAGCTTTAGTTTTACAGCTAATGAAAGTCTGGACTCTGCAGATATAACATGCATTAAACTTGTTATGTTGTACTATATTTATCACTTAGGTATTGCAATGGCGGACTTACACTTGGGCTTTTAGATACACACTGCAGTTGTTTCATCATGGTTTTGAGGATCTGACTGACCTTTTGGACTTTGATTTGTTTCTCTCCTTTGGGCAAGCAGAAATTTGGTTAAAAAAGAAATTTGAAAATACGGTATTTTGCCTTTGTCATGACATTAATAAAGAAGTTAGTTAAAGAGGACTACTTTGTTTTAAATTACATGTAAGATTCAAGCTTTCAGTGTGATTGATTTTGATGTGAATTCACGATTAATGTTGCTGGAGCTTGTAGTGATTAACTACAGTTTCAAAATCTTGGAGAATTAAGGGAAAAGATTTAACTCTCGAAGATTGTGAGCTATTGAGAGAGAAAAGAGATGCTATATATATGTCTTTTATCACATCGAGTATGATTACGAGCAATCCTATAAATGTCTCTCTCTCTCTCTTGTATGGAGAATTTATCTCACCATAACGACCATTCTGAATATACGTTGATGAGGCTCCTTGGCTCATGTCATAAATGCAAATAAAATCTAAATGAAATTTATTATAACGAAAATATACCAATAGCCTTTACATCTTTCATTACAATTCAAGCCTCTTATTCTTCTTGTTGACTTGCCTTCATGTTAGTTGTTAGGATCTACGGGAGAGAGGGATTTATTCTAGAAGAAAGAATAGTGGGCCAAAGAGGGAGTTAGTTATCAACTGATGTGGCAAATTAGTTAGGCATAACAGAATGTTCCTAGAGAGGGGGGTTTATAAAGAGGGAGAAAGAAAGGAGGAGGGAAGCAGAGAAGAAGTTAGAAAAGTTGTGACAGAAGGAAATTCATACCTTCTGAGGAGCAATTCTGCTCTGGTTAGGGAGAAATACTATATTTCTATATGGTAGTGATAAACACATCACAATTATATTGCAATAATATAGTAAAACTCTATTATTCTAAGGATAGAGTTCTAACAGTGGTTCGACCTGTCGGATTTACTAGAAGGGAGGATAAGCTTTTGAAGGACTTTCACAAACACCAAAAAATATTCAGAGTAACATACCTTGATGCCACCTAAGATGTCCGATAAAGTAGAAATGTTGGAATCCCGCATGGCAAATCTGGAGTCTAGAGTGGAGGAAATTCAATCATCCATGAGGATGGCAATGGGGGAGATGCAGAGAGCATTGCTGCTAGAAATGAGCAAGATGATGGGCAAGAGACCAGAAGAGGGACAGGGGAGTGATACTGCGGGAAGGGGCCCAACGTTGGTGGGTGAAAGAAATACACATTTTCCTCGGCAATCAACTTTGATGGAGCATTCCTACGACACTATGGAGGAATGCCGAATGTCAGTACGTAAAGTAGAATTGCCGATGTTCGACGAGACTGATCCGGTGGGATGGATTACTAGGGCAGAGGTTTACTTTGAGGTTCACAATACCTCAAAACTGGTGAAGGTTAAACTAGCACTTTTAAGTATGGATGGAGCAACCATACATTGGTTCAACCTTCTGAAGGAGACGACGGAAGAGCTGGACTGGAAAAGATTTAAGGAAGCCCTGGTAGATCGTTATGGAGGAAGACGATTTTATAACCCGTTTGAGGAGTTGTCGGATCTGCGATAAACGGACACCGTTGAAGAATATATTGAAGCCTTTGAGTTCATCTCGTTGCAGGTGGGTCGACTACCGAAGGAGCAATTTATGGGATACTTCATGAGTGGCTTGAGAGTTGATAATCGAAGGAGAGTATGAACGTTTGGACCTGTGAATAGGTACCAACTGATGAAGATAGCGAGGGTTGTAGAAGAGGAGGTAAATGGCGAGCTAGGTGGTGTAGACGGTGCTGGTTCACACACACGCATCTTGTCTCTACATTGAGGAAATAGGAGCAATTTTTGGGTCAACCCGACCCATCACCGTGAGATGGAGGCTCCAAACCCGACGGGTCAAGAGCGATTTTCGTGCGATGTTGGAGTTGTGAGACACCGAGCACCTGCGGGAGCTCCATCCGACCAGCATGCGCAGCACCGAATGTCCACTCCACCAACGGTGACACCCACCAGGCGATCGGAAAGCGATTGGAGGGGACTGATAGAAAAAAATAGGGGGTTGCATCATCTGTCCTACCAGGAGCTCATGGACCGTAAGGCAAAGGGCTTATGTTTCAGATGTGGGGAGAGGTTTCATCCTCTTCATCAGTGTGTTGAAAAACAGTTGAGGCTACTGATCTTGGATGACAATGAAACCTTGGATGAAAATAGAGAAATAATTGCATTGGAAGCAGAAACTGAGGAGGAGAATGATATAGCTCGGGACTGCAGAACCATGGAGGTGTTGGGAGTGAATGGAACACTTTTACAGGAGAATAAACCTATGCATTTGGCTGGAAAGTTACAGGGAGCAACAATTGTTATTCTAGTAGACAGTGGAGCCAGCCATAACTTCATCTCTCCTGAGTTGGTGAATGGGTTGGAGCTGACCGTAGGGATAAGCAAGACATGGAAACCAGATTTGGAGATGGCCATTGGGTGACTACTCAAGGGAAGTGTTTGGAAATTCCTATTCGGGTGGGAGACTTAGAGTGGAAGATTGATGCTTATGTCCTAGATTTAGAAGGAATGGATATGATCTTAAGGGTTGCTTGATTACAAACATTAGGAAAGGTCATAGTGGATTGAAAGGAGATGTCCATGCAATTCCAACATGAGGGACAACAGGTCCAACTTGGTGGCAATGCAGGACTTCAGATTACACCGAGGAGAGGCAATGGGAACCACGAAGATGGAGGCTCAACACAGCAAGGGTTGGTCAAAGGGAAGGGCTAAACAGTGGCACAAGCTACAGGGGAGGATGTATATGTGAACTGGAGTCATTTTCCTCACTTCAGCCTTGAGGACAAGGCTGCTCTTCTAGGAGGGGGCAATGTTAGGATCTTCGGGAGAGAGAGAGAGATTTATTCTCGAAGAAAGAACAGTGGGCAGGAGGGCAGTTAGTTATGCTGAGGTGGTAAAGTAGTTAGAGAACCGAATGTACCTGGGGAGGGGAATATTATGAAAGGGGGAGAGAGAAGAGAGGAGGTAGGCAGAAGAAAAGAGTAAGAGTATAGACAGAGAGAATCAACATTCTCCCTGAGGAGCATTACTAGTTCTGGTATAGGAGGTGATCTACGGATTCACCTTGTAATATCAGTGTAGAACACTGATTACTATCAAAAATATACTAATCTCTAGCCTATTAAGCTAGAGGTTCCTAACACATTCCAACAAGGAAGTTGGCTCTTCCAATTTGAGGTCAGAGTTGATAGCTGAAGAAAAAGTTCCACGCGCGAAACTGGAAAGGAGGTTGGTGAAACACCATAACAAGTTAGTCAGTGAAGTTTTCGGCAGTTAGGAGACAACTTTGTCCCAACTTGGGAGTTTTTATCTGATTTTCGGCAACAGTTTCCTATGACAAGGTTCTATAAGAGGGAGCTATTGCTATACTTTAATTCTGGAGTGGAGTGTGGAGTGTTGGGATCAATGAAATGAAATTGTAGCTTGCTATGTCTTTTACCGAGAGGAAGCTGCTATGTCATTTTATTTCTTTACTCGAGTATTTGTTGTAGCTGGTCATTACACGTGCCACTAGCGTATTGATCACTGTTTAAAAGGCCATTATCAAGTTGTTAATCCAACATATATATATGGTGCAACAAGCTCTAAAAAATCTATCGAATGAGATATAAATTTCAGTCCCTTCTCTTTCTTGTAGATTCTTCCTTGATTTTATTCTTTTTACTTAAGTGGTATCAGATTAACTAGTGCTCTGTTCCTACCTATTTCCATGGTTATTTCTACCTAAAGCAATCTTGGTTCTGTTTATAAAGTGACCTTATGCCATGAAGTTTGATAGGATGCTTATTTGTCTTTAGAGCTGAACTTGTCTCATATACAGTGCATTGATTGCAACTTATTTTAATAAATGTATTTCTCTAGCCATTTGATTTTTTTAGTCATCTTTATACTATTATTAATATCATCATCATTTTTATCCATGTATTTTCAACACACAAAAACATGCTTTTTATTAGGGTAACAAAGACTGGAGTTCTTAAGTTAAAAATTGTTATGATGTGGGAGATCATCCTGTTCTTCTCATCATTGTTGCCCTTAGATTATCCTCCATCTAATCAGCACTCTATTTCTTCATCCTGATCTGCCTGTAACGCAGATCTCTTATTCACTTTCTAATCTTATTTTTCCTTTTATCTGTCGTTGCCAACTACATAGAAGTCATAATTATTGCTTTTTTTGGGCACAAAAGAATTTTAGTTGTCACGTGTTTATGACAAGTGTTCAGTGAGTTAAATTAAGCTGAATAATTTCAGATTTTACATCTCAAAAGTGTACACTGACATTTTTTAATTCATAATTTAACTAGAAAATGGAGTAATCTTCAGAATATTTTTTGATAGTTTTTTATTTCCAAGTGGAGGATTTTAGCTGTCATATGTTTATGATAAGTATTCAATGAGCTAAATTAAGCTGAATAATTTCAGATTTTACATCTCAAAGGTGAAGTATACTGATGTTTTTTCATTCATAATTTAACCAGACACTGGAGTAATCTTCAGAATGTCTTTTGATAATTTTTTATTTCCAAATGGTTGGAAATTAACTTCTTGGTGCAGCAAAGATAATGTGTCATATTATTGTCTTTTCCTTTCTTTTCCTACATTCTTTTCCCTGTTAAAGTCTTGATACTACTTTTACAATGCTCATTTATAGGTTGGTGGCTTGGGAGACGTAGTAACTGGTCTCGGTAAAGCACTCCAAAAAAGAGGACACCTCGTCGAAATCATTCTTCCCAAGTATGATTGCATGCAGTATGAGCGCATTAAAGACTTGAGGGTATGCCCTCCATTTGAGATTTGGGTAACAGACAGAACAGTTTTGTGAATAGTTGTCTCACATGATTGGTTGTGCAGGCCCTAAATGTTGTTGTGGAATCATATTTTGATGGCAAGCTGTACAAGAACAAAATCTGGGTTGGCACAGTTGAAGGTTTAGAGCTCTTAATGTTGCTCATTCAGGGTTATCTTGCGATATGCATTTTTATTGTATTTTGATTGTAATTTTTATTGCATAGGTCTTCCGATTTACTTTATTGAGCCTCATCACCCTGACAAGTTCTTCTGGAGAGGACAATTTTATGGACAGCATGATGATTTCAGACGTTTTTCATTTTTCAGCCGTGCAGCACTTGAACTGCTTCTCCAAGCTGGCAAAAGACCAGACATAATCCATTGTCATGATTGGCAGACTGCTTTTATTGTATGATTAACTTTTGTCTCGTTGTCTGCTTGTTTTTCTTTCCATGTCCGCATTTTATTTCACTGAAGTAAAGAAACTTTCTATTTGCTATTTTAGGCACCACTTTATTGGGACATCTATGCTCCCAAAGGACTAAATTCAGCTAGAATTTGCTTTACATGTCACAACTTTGAGTATCAAGGGACTGCAACTGCGTCAGAACTGGCATCTTGTGGACTTGATGTCCACCAGCTAAACAGGTCAGATAGAATGCAGGACAACTCAGCACATGATAGAGTAAATCCTGTTAAGGTATTCCAATTGCTTATTGAAATATCAATACCTTACTGTTTAGAATCAGTATAAGCCACGTACCATTATTCCTTTTTATTCAGGGTGCGGTAGTCTTCTCAAATATTGTGACAACGGTATCACCAACCTATGCACAAGAGGTGCGGACTGCTGAGGTATGGACTTGGTGATCTGGCATAAGAGCCACAAACATTTGACTTTATCTCCTATTCCACGTATAGGGGATTAGCCTGTCTAATAAATGATGTGACAAGCAATGTTGACTGACCGACCTTTCTGATAGCATGCCTTGGCTAGAAAAATTCTAATTTATGTTAATACTTCCCCAAGAGATTGTTGGATGTTCTGGTGTCAAGTGGTCTGTCTATGGTGTTATTTTTTCAAGTTATTGCTGTTGCAAAGCTTGAAGAGTTGGTCATTCCACTTGGACCCTGGCAGTAACATATTCGGATCGATTTTTGACTGATGTGTTTTCTACATGTCTTTGTAAATTTGGCTTAGTGCAATAACATCTATTAGAAGACTACTTTTGCATATGTAAAGACAAAGAGAGATTGGAGAAAATTTGGCTTAAGCTTATGATTAGCTTAGCCCTAGTATATATACATATTAATATCTTAGAAGTATATTTACAAGTTTTTCCTTATTCATAACAGAATTTAACACATTTTATACTGCAACATAAATTTCTTCAGTTCTATGAAACAACAATATAATCAAAGTTTGCCAAGTCACTCATCCAAGGCTTGAATTTTGAAACTTTTCATGCTCATTCTATGATACGTATCCCATATGGTTGAGGGAAAAGATAACAAAGGGAAAGGTAAACATTCTAGATGAGCTTTGGCTGTTGTACCCTATCTTATCTTTGTCCTTACAAGATAGACTTTCAAGGTGTTAAAAGTCAAGTCACACATAATAATCCTCTGCAGGCAAAGTTCCATGCATACTGTTCATAAATTTCTTGAACTGTTTCTTTAAAATAGTACTTGAGAGGAGACTGTACCAGTGATTTACAATGGATGCCAGGGATGCAGATGTTGTGATGTGAAAACAAGAATAAACTGGATAGTCAGGTTTGAGGTCTCTTTAGTGAGATGTTAAACTTTGGAAGTCATCTATTTTCCGGGAGAACATGTCCTATTTGTAAAGGATGATAGAGTTGGTAGACTCTGGAATAGAATCATTTGTGTTGTGTTAGACCAAAGTACACGAGAATGTATTGTATTGTTCTTGCTGTTAACTGAAGGCTTTGTAAACATGTGCCGATTTTTTCCTTGACAGTGTGGGAAAGGTCTCCATTCTACTCTCAACTTTCATTCAAAGAAGTTCATTGGCATTCTCAATGGAATCGATACAGATGCATGGAATCCTGCTACTGATTCTTTTCTTAAAGTTCAGTACAGCTCTAATGATCTTCAAGGGAAAGAGGAAAATAAAATGGTTACCAGAAGGAACCTTAGGCTTTCGACTTCAGACGTCAGACAGCCATTGGTAATTTTAGTCGAGTTTTTGTAGAAATTTTGAAATTTGTTTAATCTTCCTGCATTTTGTTGTCAATTGGATCATTAGTGTCTGATAGATCTAGCTAGGGCCAACTCTGGCAGATCAATGGAGCTATTCTTCATGCAATTCATCAACTATGAATTACGAAACATTGAACCAGGTCTTTTCCTTAGGATGAACTTTTTTCATCCTTTTATCATCTGCTTGGAAAAGGATAAATAGTATAGGGCCATTTTGAAAACCCCGAGTAAACTGGGACAAGATTTTCGGATTTTATTCCAAATACTTAGTATGACAGAATATGATAAAGGTTTGAAATCCTGTTTGTCTATATAGTTTATATGTTGCATCATATTGACCATCTGATGGCATTCCATTTAATTCTTGTCTCTTCATGAATAATGAAAGATTTTGTAACGGTAGATCCATGAAAAAAGTTTACCAATATACAAGTGGAGCTAGCTGATTGATTGTTGTATTCCATTCTACTTCTGAGAGAATCTTGAGCACTTACTGTTTTCTGCAATCCTGCCCTATTTGTTTATCATTCTCTGTTCTCTGTGTTTGTGTGTGCATATGTGCGTCTTCACATGATTTTGGTAGGTAGGCTGCATAACAAGGTTAGTGCCACAAAAGGGTGTACATCTTATTAGACATGCAATATATCGAACACTGGAGTTGGGAGGACAGTTCGTACTTCTTGGCTCAAGCCCAATCGAACATATTCAGGTAATAGCAAACAGTTCTTTTTGCACCTTAAGTTGGATATAATCTTTGCTTCTGCACCTCTAATGCAAAAGCATGTAGAATCTTGGTCAATGCTTGTCCCTGATTGGCCATTCATTTACCAAAGGTGCATTTTCAAATTTATCGGGTGTATCTTTACCTCCTTTTTCATTTTTTGCAGAGGGAATTTGAGGGTATTGCAAATCATTTTCGGAATCATGATCAAATTCGGCTAATATTGAAGTTTGATGAATGTCTTTCCCGGCGTATTTATGCAGCATCTGACATGTTTATCATCCCATCTATCTTTGAGCCATGTGGCCTAACACAGGTATAACCAACAAGATTCCTCGGGCAAATTTTTATATCGACAGACTTCCAGAATGTTGACTAAAAGAGAAAATTGAAATTAGTAAACTCGAATATAGTTGTAAACCATCCCTTTTTATAGTTGTAAACCATCCCTTTGGACTACGTTTTAGTGACATACTGTTGCCTCGGTTGTATATTGGGAACCAAACATCTTACAGATCCAGTGCGTCATATGAAGTGATAGTGCCTGCTTTCGATTTTTTTCTGTATGTCTGCAGATGATAGCAATGAAGTATGGTTCCATACCCATAGCAAGAAAAACCGGTGGGCTAAATGACAGGTAGCAAACTGACTTTGGATGCATTTGAGATCAATGGTTAGAAAATAGTTTTCTAACTCTAATTCTTTGATTACATTCATGCACAGTGTTTTTGATATTGATGATGATACAATCCCTCTGCATTTCCGGAATGGATTTACATTCCTGAATCCGGGTGAGCAGGTGAATAATGATTGACAAATTTACTATTTATTTACTTTCATCTTGATATTTGAGCTAGCAATTCTACTAAAACAAGTAATATCTGTTTTGCAACCACTTTTATCTGTTAATGTTGGACAGGGCATGAACATTGCTTTAGAGCGGGCATTCAGCTACTACAGGAACAACCCTCAAGTATGGAAAGAACTGGTCCAGAAAGACATGAGTATAGATTTCAGTTGGGAGTCTTCGGCATCACAGTACGAGGAGCTCTACGCCCAGTCAGTAGCAAGAGCAAGGGCAGCCGCAATGGCAAATCGTGGATGGTCATGACTAATGAGGCATTAGAAAGAGACCAAGACTGCAGTTTGATAACTAAACAGAGGTTGGAACTGGAAGCTGCGTGTTGTGTGGTCAAACCAGTTCGCTTTTTTTTTTTTCTTTTTTATACAAGCATACAGGGTCAATTGGCATATCTTGCTCCACAACACATCTTGTAAAAAGGTATATGGCAATGAAAGTTGCAACAATAAAATTTGCAAGGCACTCAAATTCAATTCGAGATTGGATTTTCGAAGTTACGGTTTTTACTTAACCAAATAGAAATAGAACTACTAAGTGGAATTGAACAAAATTAGTAAATCAAAGAGGCATTTACTTAACCAAATAGAAATAGAACTACTATGTGGAATTGAACAAAATTAGCCAACCAAAGAGGCATTGTATTCACAATCATTATCTGAAGTTCACTTTCCAGGTACGAAGTTAGTGGCAATTGTTGTTGCTGGCAGCCAAGGTCTGGGGAGGATTTTTACAACTAACAATAGCCTGAACAAAGTGTCTAAACACTCGGAACATTATCAATCTCCCGTTCTTAATCTCTCTCACCTTCAATTCTGCGAAGGCCTCCGGGTCAAAAACTCCCACTCGAGAAAAACGGGTTGCTCACCTCATCCTGTGGTTCGATAACCACGTAATGGGCTCGTATTGAAATTAATTATTTGACGATATTAAAATTTTAAAAACTTGTTTGATTATAAGCTGATTGAGTTGGTTGATTTAATTTAACCAGTTGATTTTTTAAAAGCTCTTCTACTGGAACATTTAGACCCTTCAATTGATATAGATGTTTGACTACTGACGCAGAAGGGCATCTCTTTCTTCAGGAATGTTGAGAAAACGATTGCTTGTCTTCTGGCCTACTCTTGCATAATATGTCCATCTGGATCTTTACATTTATTTTGCTGTAATGTAAACATGGACCCTACTAATGCCATTACCCTAACATATCTCTCTTCTCTTGTCGACGAAACAGTTCCCTCTTTGCCCTAGCTAGCAGCGTTGTACCAATGTCATAATATTTATGTCTTCCTAATTTTTTTTAAAATCATGTTCTCATAAATTATTTTATAAATTAATAGTTAATTTTATCAAATATTTTTAATAAACAGAAATTACTGTATAATAGTCAAATTAGCTAATATAATCAGGTTAATTGCTAATAAAATGAACTAACAACTAATAAAATGATCTATTTGCCATGGATGACTCGACGTCCCATATGAAATGTCATCTAAAGAAAATCTGTCAGAATCTTACACTTGTAAAGATTTCTGATCAAAGACAATCTGTCATTCAGAATGATGCTAGCATCACAGCTTTATCTACACAACTCCGACACTACAAATACTTCTCGTTCAAGAAAGGTTACGAGAATATATACTGTACGGACTTAACAATGGTAAAGAAGACTCACAAACACGATTTTTTATAAGCACATGAGTAATTTCTACTAAATTTTCGATTTTGTTTGATAAAACACGCTTTAACACTAGAAGGCAATGATAGCTCTAGGATCTTGATCTGCTCCAACGAGATATGAATTCAGACAAAACATCTGGTAAGTGATAATTTGGTCTAGTCATTTGAAGCCAAATGATCCTCATATGTCTTTGAGAACAATAAGATATCATTGATATAGATCAATTCACTGCTGAGGAAAGACTAATAGATTTTCGTCATAAACAGACTGAAGTTGTCCAGCATCTTAAGCAAATATGTCAAATCTTACACCTGTAAAGATTTCTGATCAATGACAATTTGTCTTTCCGAATGATGCCTAGCATCACAGCGGATACTTCTAATATATAGGAGATGGATACGTTGGCTGAATATTTGGAAAATCCAAGGAGAATGAGATCCAATTTATGTCAGTCATCATCATGGACATTTCGTAAGGGATGTCGACCCGTGTGAACCAAACTGTGAGATCTGTCTCAATCCTGAGTTAGACAATGATGATGATGATCGCTATCCTTGCAACTCTGACCACTGATAAATCTCTTGCAGAAGATTCAAGTTCTCAATCAGATCATATTGATGCTAGTTCTAACGAATCTACCAATACATCTGAAGTTTCTACAGAATCCACAGATACTGAACCTTTCAGACTTGAACCAGCACCTCAAGCTTTGCCTCAATGTACTGATGTTGAATTAGAAATTAGTGAAGCTAAATCCACAGGTACTGAACCTTTCAGACCTGTACTAACACCTCAAGCTCAGCCAACTGCACAGACTACAACACAGACTATAATAGAAGGACCAGATTCACCTTCTGTATGTGAAGATACGGGCAGGGCCGGCCCTGGGCAAGGGCAGGGTGGGCACCTGCTTAGGACCCATCTTTATAAATAATAAAATAAGACCTATTTTGTTTTTATAAAAAATAAAATAAAACAAAATAGGGCTTATTTTTGACCACATAAAAAACAACAAAAAAGAACTCATATTTTGTTTATTTTTATTCTATATAAAAGCTCAAAAATAGGCAAAAATAGGATTTTTTTTTAACTTTATCCGGGAACTATAAATTATTAGGAATAGCCTTAGATATGGACTGGATTATAAGGATTGTTGACTCGAATGTTGAAGACCCACTTGGAAGCAATATACAAGGCTCATACATTCTGATTGGTAAGATACAAACAATAAAGCATCATGTTCTGTGCAAGAATCAAGGTTGGGTTTCTGCTTTTTCGAACTCCATGCCAACAGCTAAGGGAACATGCACCCCAGAGCGCCCAACATACCTCATCTATAGACTATAGTGGATCACCTCAAGCTCACGGTTCTTGGCGAATGTTACCGGGTCTGTTAAGAGTCCAACGGTGTTCTACCCTAAGTCACCGGGGAACGTTCAGGTCAATAAGACGGCAACTCTCGGAAAAAGGTCCCAAGTATTTTACACGGCAACTCTCGGAAAAAGGTCAATAAGACGGCAACTCTCGGAAAAAGGTCAATAAGACTCCTATGATATATAGAGGTGAGGAAACTTTTGATGAGATTTAGAGAGGGTGATGATGGGGAAGGATTTGGCTGATCGGAAATGGTACTTGTGACATGCATTTAAGGTGCCAAATTTACCATCCTTTTATAGAAAGTATTACGATTTATCAATCGCCATTAGAGCACCTCTCTGGGGATGTTTCCAAGGTGTGTTATTTTTTGTTGTCTTGCATTTCATTTTTGAAATAACTTAACTGTCTATAGATTCGCAGAATATCCAAAATAAACTCTTCGGCACGAATAAATAAGCACTCTCAACCGCGCAATACCAGAAAATAAAACGCCGACGTTTGGTAACGCAGTTCGGCCAACT
>JAOTBA010000002.1:17665760-17682053 GCA_025629845.1 Erythroxylum squamatum | reverse complement strand
TTAATTTATCGGTTAATTAATATCTCTATAAAATAATAAATATCATGATCCCAACAATATTAATTTATAGAGGTTTTGCTGTAATAACGAGAATGTCTTCACACAAACCAGTATCTAGCCTTCACACTTCAACTTCTCAAACTTCATTCCCACCTTTTGTTCCCTTCATTCTAATTATTAAAGATAACGTATCTATGGTATTTAGAAATCGACGTTGCTTGTTATTTGTTATTTGTGTTAGATAAAAGAGTTGGTGAGGTGTCAAATTGCAGCTCTTCCTTGTCTTGAAAGAAATATTGAAGATTTTTTTTCATTAACAATCAGAGTTGTTAATTATTTTAAGGTTAAGAAGTAATTTGGAATTTAAATGTTGGTTAAGTATGAATTGATATTTGTTATATGACTTGTAATAGGAATGTCTACGAGACAATGATAATATACATGCAATGTCTCCTGTCCAATTAGTATACATAGTGAAATAAAGAGTCCGACCTATTGATGACTATTTCTGTGTTTTCTTTTCCTAGAAGGGACAAAAAGAAACTGCTGTATCGTTTTTGAAATTTCTGAAAAGGGACAAAAATGAATTTCTCTCGCTCCTCTGGATAGACATAAAATAGTTAAATTCGTACCCATACACAAAATAGACAAGAAATGGATAACGACACATATTTTCTAATTCATACTGTTCTATATCTGATATATTCAGATCAGAGTTTCATGAAACGACCTTGGATTTTCGTTTCTAAAACAAAAGTACGAGTTTTATTTCAGTTGTCAACGAATAATGCGAAATAGGAGTCCTTATCGATCAATGTGTGGATGCTTGATGTAAAGTTTTGAGAGTCAAACCAAAACCCAAATAATGATAAACTCTAGTAACTTGGCTCCTACTGAAAAATGACTTCAACAGGGAATGTCACGCCGGTATCTCCAATTATAATGTTGTTAATCCCTGATGGTAAGAGTCTATATCCAGTGTAGTCTACAATTCCTAAGCTTTTGCAAGCATTCAGCTCAAACTTAGCCATGGCATTACCTCCTGCTGCCACAAATACCCTTTGGAATCCAACAACCTGCTTGAGAGGAGCTCCAGTGATACCCTCTGGAGCTTTTGAGTATATCAATAAGACAGCGTCCCCGTTTATGGGACCAGCATTCTGGACCTGAACATAAAAAAGAATTGTCTCCTCACATTTTAGGTCATTTATTAACAGAGCCGGGCATGTTGGCTTTGCGTTATTGCCATAGTCTATGTCTCGACACTTTATAGTCCCGTTCAGCTTTATGGTTACAGCTGAAGTCCTCGCAATATGTTTGTAGTTAAATTTGGTATAACTGAGTCCATACCCGAATGGGAATATTGTCGTGCCACTGTAGAATTTGTATGTCCGACCTGGATAGCTTCCAGTTGGTCTTAGTGGCATAGAGGTTAATGGTAATTGTTTGACATAATCTGCTGGATACCAAGTAATGGGTAATCTTCCTCCTGCAGACATTTATCCTGAACATGGTTACAGAAACTTGAAGGAGTAGGATATTTAGAAGGGGTTGCTTACCAGGATTGTGTAGACCAAAAACAACTTCCGCAATGGCACGACCACCATCCTGTCCAGGATATCCAGCCCACAGAATGCCACCGATTTTGGCATTGTTGATGGAGAAAGAGATATCTACACCTCCTGCAGTCATTAGTACTAAAATGACTGGTCCTTTAGAGGCATCAGCCACCTGAGTGATGAGATCGGTTTGGGATCCTGGTAGGAGGAGATCATTCCTATCCAGGCTCTCAGCTTCAACTGACAAATCTAACCCCGCTACAATTATTGTAGCATCAGAATTCATAGCAGCATCCAAGGCTTGAGAAAATAAGCTGTTATTCTCGCAGGCGACATCCACACATCCAGGTGCAGCGGTCACCATGCCAAATTTTGAGAATCCATTGATGGGACTAGTATATTGACAAGGAGTACCTGGGTTTTTTGGATCAAACGCATAATTTCCTATCATAGCTAAGGTAGCATTAGCATGTGGTCCAACCACTGCTAGACTGCTCGTACCAGCCGTGTTCAAAGGCAGAGTATTGTTGTCATTCTTCAACAGGACAATTCCTTGTCTTGCAGCTTCTGCAGCTAACTCCATGTTTTGTTTCGAGCAAATGTCTTGCTTGCCAAGACCGCTATATTTGGGGTTTCCATCAAAGAAACCCACCCTCATAAGCACAATATAGAGGAAGATTAGTGACCTGTCTGTATCTTCCAACCTGACCTTTCCTTGTTTCACTGCACTTGCTCCGTATTTTGGATAATAGTCTCCACAGTCCAAATCCAATCCTGCATTTGTATGCAAGTCAATCATAAATAAATAATTAAATAAAGACAAACTTGAAGTGATTTGAATTGGCCTTCATTTAATGAATACAATGAACTAACCTGCCTTGAATGCTTGTGCTACTGCTTCTTCATTTGTGTCACCAAGGAATTTATGGTCATCAACCATCACTTCTATCGAATCACAGTCCGCTACTATGTAGCTGTAAAAGAATTGATCTTGATTCTCAGTTAAACGAATGTTCTTATGGAAGATCATAATTATGGCATAGAGATGAGGGACAGAAAAATCACCCTCGAAGGTTCCATTCTCCTCTAATAGTTTGATTCAAAAGCTTAGGATCAGCACACGTAGGGATTCCATTAACTCGATTATAGGAGCACATAACACTACTGGAATCACCCTCTTTAACGCACATTTCAAATGGTGGAAGAAATGTCTCTAGCATATCTTGCTCTGTCACCTTCAGATCACAAGATTAACATGTTAGTTATGTACTCCTTTTAGGGATTAAACTGGGGTCTCAAAAGTTGAAGTTATAAACCTCAGCGTCGTAATGGTATCTATCAGTTCCATTCCAATTATCGACATCATAGGCTGTATAATGCTTGCAACATGCTGAAACTTTGAGAGGCCTACTTGTCAAGTCCGTTGTGTCCTCTTGCCCCTCAACATCTTGCAATCCTCTCACGTAATTTGTGGCATATGTACCAACGACAAAAGGATCTTCACCTGGTGTCTCGGTGATCCTGCCCCATCTAGGATCTCTTGCAACATTGATTGTTGGACTCCAATACGTTAATCCACCACGGCCTAGATTAAACATTGCTCTGGCTTCTGTTGAAACTGCCTGTGAGAAATACGAAACCATTCAGCATATCTAGTTTGTCTCATAGCTCGATGAAAGAAACAATTGATGTTGATCATAAAGGAATTTGTTTAACACACAAGTTTACAAGGCCTGTCATCAATCCTAATGGTGAAACGTTTTTCACTACTCTCAATGCTTAGGTTGCCATTAATGCATTCTTCTTTCCTGTTATTCCATTAAATGATAACAAACAAACAAAAGCAGTATTCATTACCTGTCCAACCGCTTTCCACAGTGTCTGATTAAACGAAGCTGCACTAAGAATGACAGTGGGAAAGCTGGTTGCACTAGGGACTAGTTCATCAAAGAAGGTCCCAGGACCAACATTGGACACGCCATGAAGCGCTTCGCTCCACCACTCATAAGCAGGTAGGCCTAACCTAGGCACCCCAATAGCATTATCTCCTGTTTGCTGAATCTTCTCGTCCAGAGTCATGCGGTCCACCAAATCTTTTGCTCTAACATGGTAGGGTAGATTTTTATCACAGAAGCCAAAATTTGTGGTCTGCACACCAGTGGTGGCAACCCTTGCAGGGTCGCACACGTAAGTGAAGTTGCTGCCAGAAGGAGTGGCATCTCCCCGGCCAAGAGTATTGTATTCAGCAGAACTTGTCCCTTTACTGTCATAAAGACAACGAGGCTTGGCTCTAGTGAAATTTCTATCACCAAACGTACAAAAAACAAAGAAAGCGAGGTAAAGAGTTGTGCTAAAAAGCAAACTAACGCGGAGCTTCACCATTATGGTTTTAAATAATTCTTTTCCTTTGCTTGTGGGACTTTTATAGAGAAATTTGCAGCTGTCTTAAAATAAATAAATGGAAAAACGTAATCCAAGGCAACACCTTTCTTGCAAACATCATCTGGCTACTACAATAAGCTAATCAATATTTTTTACCCGGAAAGCTTCGTGCTCACTTAGGAATGATTCATTCTCCTTTGTCTGGACTTCCAAAGCATTCTATATCGGCCATTTCGAACGTAACCGCGATAATGCAAAGATAGCATTCCAACACGGAGACAGCCTTACCCGTGGTCTGTCTGTGATCTGGAACTTACTAAGGAACCAGATACTTTTGCTTCTTCTATTCAATGGAAGATACGGACAAGATCAGCAATGGCTCTTGAGCAAGAATGACTGATCATTAATGAAACTATTGAATTCTGGAAATTATATAAATTTGTTATAGAAAAAGCTTTTCATTTGTTCATAGGGCTATTCTTATATTTTGTTTTAAGCTAAATCTACAATTTGGTCTTAATAATTTTACTTGTAACGTAGGCTTTTAGTTGAATAATTGTAGTTGGTTGGGTCGGTTGGATCGGCCTTACCAGGCCCAGCTCTAAGCCCGGATATCGACGGCCCAGTCGCAGCAGATAATCTCCCACGCAAACACAAAGATCTACGTAAACCTAGCATCCACGGCATATATAAGGTATTATTCTACCATTATTGAGGTATGAGATTACAACCCTATTTTCCTCTGCTTTCAACAGCCAACAACTACACAAAAAGACTAACTTGAGCGTCGGAGGTGCCTCCCGGAAATCAACTCCCGGCCCGCCTTTGTTGTTTTGCAGGTATTCCATAGCCAGAGACACACAGATCATGGATCCAGATAATAACGTTCAACCTCAGCAAGATCAAGCTGAACCAAAGTGTGTTAATTGACAAAACTTATGCATCCATTTTTCTTTTGGTATCTTTTTAAAAAAAGATATATAATAAGTAAAAGCTTTCCATTCACTTACTTTTTTATTTTTGTTTGCTTTTTAAGCTTTCTTATTACAACATTTTAGTCTAATGTAACTACAACAGATTGTCAAATATAATGTATTTAATAGTACAATTATTTTCAACATTTTTTGCTTTCTTAGAATGTTCGGATCTCATAGTTTTTTACAAAAATAAAATTATTTTTTTTCGTATTTTTAGTTTGAAATTATAATGGAGAATATGGAATCATCAGAAAAAGATTCGATGAACTTAACATCTTGTATTCATGGTAAGTCTAATCTAGTATAGAATTATTTTTATTCATCCCAAGCATCTATTGAAAATATTCAATATAATTGTATGTTTTACAGGAGAATGTCTGAAAGGGGAGGAATTTATAAACTGAAGGAACATTTTACCAGTGTTAAGGGTAATATTACTTATTGTAAAAAAAGTACCATTTGTGTGCAAGAGAGAATTAGAAATAATCTGCAACAACAACTAAAAAAGGAAAATAAAAAGGCTCATAACATATCTTTTAGAGATAATAAAGCATAACAAGTGTTAGATAAAGGAAAAGGGAAAATTGTTAGTGACATAGATTCTTATCTTCTTTTAAGAATTACTCCTGATTCTCAACCTAGTTTATAAAGTATTTTGTTAATAAGGATGATGTTTTGTAATGTAAAAGAGTATGGGCTAGATGGTTCTATCATTCATGTGTTCCTTTAAATGATTTAAAATCACCATATTTTCGTAAAGCAATAAATCCTACAATAATAACAAATCCATTATTTAAGCCATCCTTTTATTATGAGATTTGTGTACCTTTACTTCAATATTTTAAAAGGAATGCCAATCGATTATGGATACATACAAGTTTAGTTAGAAAACAATAAGACGCAGTATTATGGTAGATAGGTAGACTAATCGAAGAAAAAAAACCTTGATTAATTTCTTAATTTATTTTGAAATTAGAACTTTATTAAGTTTATTGCTGCTTCAATATGGTAAAAGTTGTTTATGCTTTGTCTGAATTATGTTTTGAAAT
This sequence comes from Erythroxylum squamatum, assembly GCA_025629845.1. Lineage (NCBI taxonomy): Eukaryota > Viridiplantae > Streptophyta > Magnoliopsida > Malpighiales > Erythroxylaceae > Erythroxylum > Erythroxylum squamatum. The sequence continues at coordinate 17,676,086 of JAOTBA010000002.1, read as the reverse complement.
TTTCAAGTGAGTTAGATAAAAGAATATTATGCATTTTGTTATAGATAATAAAGATAATTATGTATCAGCTGAGTATTTGTTATAATCAAAGCATATCCATATTTATTAGTTTCTATGAATTGCTCATTATATAAATCTCATTTTAAAAGATATTAGTTGTATGGAGTATATATCTAGTCTTGCTTCATGTACATCTAAATAAATGATTTTATATTATGTAAACTATAAGGTTATCTTATGCTTCTCTATCTATGTTTACTGCATCATCCAATCTTTTACGTCAAGACTCAAGAATCAAGTAAGAACTCAAGGCATACTTATACCTATCATAATTATATAAAATGGTCAGTTCGAATTTAGATTGAAGACTCTAGGTGGATCTTTTAAATATATGCTACATTGGAATATAGATGGAGGGCTTTGGGTAGGCCTTTTAAATATATGATAATTATTTACAATTTATATGGAGTACTATAGATAGGTCTTTTTAGTATATGGTAATGGCAGACATAAATGTGGTATGCCCAATTAAATTATTGCATGAGAAGAAGTGAATCTTAAACAGTTCTTGAATTATTGCTTTTATGTATAGTGGTCAAAGGTTATTATGATCTTTTCAAAATCCCAAAAGCTTTCAAGCTCTAAATATTTGCGTTTAGATAATAAAAACTATTGGTTTTTGCCTTACATCTAATTAGTTGGATGTAGTTTGGTGATATAATTAGTTAAAGGCATTCTTTATCATGTACATATTTAAATGTATATGGTAAAGTCCATAGGATGATTATACATTACAAATAATATTATAATGAGATTATAATTATGAGATTCATATTGTATTTATGTATCATTCCTAAATTGTTCCTAGTCATTGTTTTATTAAGACTAGACATTAATAGAATGTAAAAATACTAGCATACATTTTTTTCCTTATGAAGGAGTTAGTTGATGTCATAAGTTAAATTATAGTGATATTTAAATAAATTTGTGGGTTCTTGTTAGAGAATAAGTTCACTAAACTGACCCCATATAAAAAATTTCACTTAGAACATCACTTGTATATTTATGGAAAATATCATTATGATGATTATACAAGTGATTATTGACTTAAGATTTACAAAATTATTTTGTATAAGGATTGCTATGTTTTGATACTAATTATGACCTACTTTAGTTAATGATAACCTAGTCAGTAGTCGTAGAAAATAGAATGAACCATATGAAAGTAGTTGGGTGATCAAGATAGGATCCATTACCCTAAAATAATTAGGAAGAATGTTTCGTTGTCTCGATTAATATTGATTTGAGAAATCATTGGACAAGGTAGAATGATTTTGTAAATAGTTTACGCATGTCATTAATTAAACCAATTACTAATGGAGAACTAAAAAGATTGGACTCAAATAGAGTATACATTAATTCAATACTTTCTTTATAATCAAAATATTGTGTGATGAAAGAATTGAATTATACAGAAAAATCATGCACAGAAAGGTTAAACAAAACCACTTTGACATTCCTAAATATTTGAGTATTCATGATGCATCGCTAGATGTCAATCTTGATATATATATATATAATTTAACTATAAAATTAAAGATAAATTAAAAGAGTTTAATTTATCTAATCCTAAATATAATTTTTATATATTGCCAACATATTTGACAACTTAACAGGTTACATACGAAGTACGGGTTAAAGAGAGAAAAGATATTTTATTTAAGTTGGACTTGATTATAAAGTTTAAAAACTGATAATTAAATATAATATATTTAATAAAAACGATTAATATAAGATATTGATATTATTTTTGTATAATTGGTATTTAAGTAAAATTATTTATAATTCTAATTAAAGATTAATTGAAACTAAAACTAATTTCAATTAAATTACTATAATGCTCAAAATTTATTATAATCAACTTAATATCTAAGAAAGCTATCACTTCTTACTTAACCTACTATGCAATAATAGGGAGTTCTCTTAATTAGTAAATATGTCACTGCGTGCGAGATCGGATCCCGCCCTAAAATAAACCTTACAATCAAATTAGATTTGATTAAATTATTAAATTAACAAATAATTACAATAAGACTGTAATTTAGAAACCCAAAAGACAAATATGAAATGTTAAAAGTTAACATACACCCAAAATCTAGAAAACTTAGGTTGAAATCCACCAATAGAAATAAAGTATGATGTGTTGCTGCTAGTTTACAAGACTCTAAAGTCTAGAAATTAAATGTTTCTAGCTGTCTTAAGGGTACTGTTAGGAATAAAGGTCAAAGAGAAGGAGAATGGATAGTTTATACACGGAAAAAAAGACAGACAGGCTGTAAGCAGTAGAGTTATAGTTAAATAGTGATAGTAGTAGTTAGATATCAATATACTATATCAGGTTGTTAACAGGAGATAGTTACTCATAGAAGTTGGTTAGGATAAGGAGATATAAAATTATAGTTTATGAGTGAAGAGGGATAGGCATTAGATTGAGAATAATTCTCAGAAGCTTTCCAGAGATTATAAGGGAGTTGTCCTTTGTGCAGAAGGTTCTGCCTTCTGGTTTTTGTATAATATTGAGCTATTGCTCCTTAGCTAGTGTTATTTAACGCATTTGTATATTACATTAAATCGTTACCTAACAATTTGGCCCGACCTACCAGATCTATGGAGGCAAGTGTAGGAAAGGTTGGAAGACTCTGTTACCAGAATTGAGAAAACTATCGCTGAGCAAGTCACAGACTTGACAAAAGTCAAGAACGACATGTGCTGTTTGGAAGCCATGCAATGACAAGGGTCGAGCAACAAAGCATCTTCGAAGGCCAGCGAAGAGGAGGACGTTAAAGGCGAGAAGGACCATGAGAGTTGCCCTTGGGTCAATTAAGTCAAACTCCCCATTTTCGACGGAACGGATCCTTTGGGTTGGGTGGCTCAAGCGGAGAAGTTTGTCCACTGCGTCAAGGAGGATGAAAAGATGCGACTAACCTTCATCAGCATGGAAGGAGCGGTGATGCATTGGTTTCGCTTCCTGCGTAAGAAGAGTACGTTGTTGACATGGAACATGCTCATTCCCACTCTGCTGCAGCGTTTTGGAGAAGGCAGTCAGGGAAACGTTTAGGAAAGACTAACATCCATGCAACAAGTTGGGTTGGTAGCGGGCGTTCGAAATGTTGGTGGCACAAATACCTGAGGCTTCGGAGGAGCAGTTGTTAGGATACTTTTTGGGTGGCCTCAAACCAGAAGTGAGGTGCCAGGTTCGATCAATGCTACCGACTACCATCTTACGTGCAATGGAAATTGCTCGCGATATCGAGGATGAACTGCAGGTGATGTATGGGGGAAGTTCTTCTATGACTGGAAGTTTTACGAATTATGTACAGACACGCGGTAGTATAGTTTTCAAAGTTCAAGGAATAATGACCATTGGAGGGTTGGTTAGTGGGACAATGAGTAATGACCTAGGCAAGGCCACGAGAGGAATGGTGCGGAGATCCTTCAACCCGAACTGTAGTGGATCATCGGTGTGGTATAATTCTCATAATGGGGTTTACGGGAACTAAGGGTCACGGAACAACCGCGGGACCAGGCAGCTTCCCTATCCAAAATTTTTAAGGAGGAAGGAGGAAGGGAGGTGTTTTCGTTGTTGAAGCAGTGAAAGGTATAAATTTGGAGCAATTCCAAGAATTCGAAATTTTATTCAATGGAAAAACTATGTTTTCGATTACAAAACGGACATCTTATATAGAGATAGAACTAATGGAAATCGAATAATTAAAGATAACATCTAATAAACTAAATCTGTCAAAATAGAATATATGATAATCAGGAATTTCCATATATAGAAAACTGCTAGAATAGTTGTTGTCTGCAAAATCAAAACAACTGTTGAGATTTTCGATGATTACTGTGATCATATTCTTCAAGACAATCACAAACTAACTGTTCTACATCAGTCCCTCCCTTTTCGAAAAAACTCACCCTCGAGTTATGATCAGGATAGAGGGGTGTATTGGAAGCATGACACTCAAATAAGTCTGCCACATTAAATGTAGGGGAAATGTTGAGATCACTAGAAAGGTTAACTACATTGGTATTGTCGTTGATCCTCTTCGGAATGCGATAAGGACCAATCTTCTTGTGCTTCAGCTTATTATAGGTACCGACAGGAAATCATTCCTTTCGTAGGAAAACCATGACTTCATCTCCAACCTCAAAAATTTTCAAACGTCGCCGTTTCTTAGCATCCTCCTTATACTTTGAATTAAAAGCAGCCAATTGACTAGCAACAACAGCTTGGACTTCATTAATTCTTGTCACCAAATTCTCCATGGCGATACTATAGCTAGGAATCTAGGGCAAAGGAATCAAATCTAGCATATGCTGTGGTGTATGCCTATAAACGACCTGGAAGGGCGATGTACCAGTAGAGCGGTTAACCAAGTTGTTCAAGGCGAACTCAACAGGAGCAAGATACTGGTCCCACTACTTAGGCGTGTCACTGCAAAGGCAGCACATGATATCCGCCGTAGTACAATTCACCACTTCCATTTGACCATCCATTTGGGGATGGAAAGAACTGCTATACTGTAAATCAGTCCCAAACAAACGCCATAAGTACACCCAAAATGGCTCAAAAATTTGGTGTCGTGATTAGAAGTGATTGTCTTCAGCACACCATGAAGATGGACTACTTCATGAAAGAATAAACTCGCCACATATGAAGTGTCCGATGTTTTCTTACAAGGGATAAAGTGCACCATCTTTGAAAACCGATCAACCACCACAAAAACAAAATTTGAATCTCATGGGGTGCGAGGAAGTCCCAATACGAAGTCTATCGATGTGTCTACCGAAGGACCCAAAGGAATAGGCAAAGGGGTATAAAGACCAGTGTTCTTAGAGTGGCCCTTAGCGGTCTGGCAAACGTAGCATTTACTGACAAATCGCCCCACATCTCGCTTCAGTTGAGGCTAATAGTATCTCTCCTCCACCAAGGATATAGTTTTATCTCGCTCTAAATGTCCACCGAGAGTACCACCATGAAGCTCTCGAATGAGTTGTTCACACAAGGAACCATGTGGAATGCATAATCTATTGCCAAAGAATAAGAAATTTTCTTGAATTATCATATTGCCATGACAACCAGCTTCAGAACATTGCTTCCATATCTCACCAAAATCATCATCCTCAGGATAAAGAGAACAGAGGTGATCAAAACCGACAACATCAGTGCGCATGGTCACAAGTGTCGCCGCACGTCGACTCAATTCATATGCCACCTTATTTAAATGGCCTGCTTTATGACGAAACATAAAATTAAATTGTTCTAGAAAAGAAATCCACCATGCATGCATTTGCTTTAAGTGCTTCTGACCCTTGATATATTTAAGAGCTTGATGATCGATGTCAAGAACAAATTCCTGCTAATAAAGATAGGACTGCCAGCGCTTTATAGCTCGCACAACAACATAATTTTTTGGCTCATACGTTGACCATCGCTGGCGAACTTCATTAAGTTTTTCACTAAAGAAGGCTATAGGCTTACCTTTTTGGGAGAGTACAGCGCTAATCTCGAAGCCGGAAGCATCATAATCCAACTCGAACACTTTCAAAATCAGGGGCATCAATATCGGTGCTGTGGAGAGCTTGTCTTTAATAAGAGAAAAACTGGTCAAAGCTTAATCTCCCCAATGGAATTTGCCTTTCTTTAAATAGTCCATGATCGGGGCCATAATAGTACTGAAATCTCAAATGAAACCCCTATAGAATGTTGCAAGGCCATGGAATCGCGAGCCTTATCAACATTTTTTGGAACTGGCCAATTGCGAATCACGGCCATCTTATCTTCCTCAACTTGAAGTCCATCTGCGCCAACAATCAAACCCAAAAACAAGAGGCGTTTTGTCATAAAACTGCACTTTTTTTAGATTAATGAACAATTTATTTTACTGCAAGGTTAGTAGGACATCCTCAAGTGCTCCATGTGTTGACGCCCATCTGGACTATATATGAGTATATCATCAAAGAAAACTACCACAAACTTGCCAATAAAAGGTTTGAGAACCTAAGTCATCAAACGTATGAAAGTACTAGGTGCATTAGTGAGTCCAAATGGCATGACAAGCCATTCGTACGAACCCACACTTGTCTTGAAGCCCATTTTCCATTCATCGCCAAGGCGAATGCGAACTTGGTGGCATCTGCTTTGAAGGTTGATCTTTGTAAAAATCTATGATCCAGCAAGTCTGTCTAGCATATCATCAAGTCGAGGAATTGGCAACCTATATTTGATAGTAAACCGATTAATGGCACGACTATCTACACACATACACATAGTACCGTCTTTCTTTGGCATGAGAAGTGAAGGAATTGCACATAGACTTTGCTTTCACGTAAGAAGCCCTTTCGAAGGAGCTCTTCCACCTGCTCCTATAGGATTTGATTCTTCTTCGGATTCATCCGATAATGTGGTAAATTAGGAAGACTAACACCTGGAAGGAAATCAATCTCATATTGAATATCCCTCTAAAGAGGTAAACCATCAGGTAAATCCTCAGGCATAACATCTCTGAATACCTTTAATAAGGGCTGAAGAATGTCGGGAACACGAACCACAACTTGCTGGTTGCTCTTATCCACAATCATATACATCCCTTCATGCTTTCGAATGTTCATCATAACTCCTGCATTCTGTTTCTTCACAATCGGATGGAAATTAGTCTTTGGACTTAAGGTAATTTTAGTCCTTTTCCACACAAAAGAATATATATTCTCCCTAGCTCGGTGTGTAGCATCAACATCATATTGCCATGGTCGACCCAGTAAAACATGAAACGCATCCATCTCCACAACATCACAGACAATAATATCTTGATATGATTTTCCAATCGAAATAGGTAAAAGGCATAATTGGTTTACCTTAAGTTCGACTCCCTTTCGTATCCACCCGATCGTGTAGGGTGCGGGATGCGGCTCCGTTGCTAGGTGTAAGTGATCCACTAAGGCCTTTGACACTATGTTCTCGTAACTTCCGCTGTCAATAATGATATCAGATTTTTGTCGTTGATAGTACAGTGAGTGCGGAAAAGTTGATTCTGCTAGGTGTCTTCCATCCACGGAGACGACGCACAACACAATTAACATGCTCGCCCACTTCATCCTCCAATTCAACTTCTTCTTCCTCTTCCCAATTGTCGGCCTGCACATCTTCGTCATATTCAACGATATTGGCCGTCCTACGACGAGGACAATCACTGGAACGATGGCCCAACTCGTTACACTTGTAGCACTTAATCGGTTGGGGTTTGGCATATGAGTTTTGGGTATTTTAATTATTCTGATTGGGAGTGCGATGGCTTGCTGCAACTGCTTCCTTAGGCGTCCCCGTAGTACACCTTGGAACTCATTCTAATAAGGGTTTTGTCAACTAGAAGAACTTGTAACATCGTGCTGTCTTCCTTTCCCGAATGACCTGCGATCCAAATAAGTGCTACTACGATTACTAGAGCTATGCCTCTCCAATTGCATCTCAACTTTCCGCATCATATCCTGGGCGTCTTTAACAGAAAATAGTCGATGTACAGAAACCTGATCCTAGATATTAAGTCACAAACCATTAATGTACCTAGTAGTTTGTTATGCCTCAGACTCATCCAGGTTATTGCGAGCGGAGAGTCGAAGGAACTCTTCCGTATAAGCTTGGATCGATCTATTCGATTGTTGGCCATTCTGGAATTGTTGAAGTAACAATTGCTCATAATCAGTTGGGAGGAAACTCTTCTTCAACTTTTGTTTCATCTGACCCCATGATTGAATAGGAGCCTTACCTTGTCGACGTAGTGTTAATTGAGTCTATTCCCACTAAGCTAAAGCACCACCCTTTAATTTGTACGCCACCAATTTCACTTGGCGATCTACATCAATATCCATAGCATCGAAAAATTTCTCGACCTCCCAAAGCCAGTCCAGGAAATCTTCAATATCCAAATTCCCATTGAAAGTAGGGAGATCAACTTTGAGTTGATACTAATCAGGATCTCATCGATAAGCCCTTGTCGTCGATCCCCACAAACATTCTCCTCTTGGAATCCCCTATATCGTTGACCACCACGAATCTGCATCTCCTGGAAATCTTTGTCATCCGTATCCTCGACATAGTCTTGACACCTATGTCGGGGAATTCCTCCACACCCCATAGAATCTTCAAGATCACAAGCAACAGGAATTTGCTCAACTAGAAGAACACCAGGTGCACGGTTTGTGGACAAATGCTGGATGTCATCAAGGATCTCTTGAATCCTCCGATCAGTTTAAGCCACGAACTGATTGAACTCGGCCTGCGTAATAGACTCGTTCTTATGGCCCTCAGCAACGGGGAGATTAACATTCACGTTATTCACCATCGTCACAGGAGAAACCTGCTCTGATACCAAATGACGCAGTGAAAGGTGTAAATTTGGAGCAACTCCAAAAATTCAAAATTTTATTCAATCAAAAAACTATGTTTTCGATTACAAAACGGGCATCTTATATAGAGCTAGAACTGATGGAAATCGAATAATTAAAGATAAAATCTAATAAACCAAATCTGTCAAAATAGAATATATGATAATCATGAATTTCCTAATATAGAAAGCTGCTAGAAAAGTCGTCTCCAAAATCAGAACAACTGTTGAGATTTTTGACGATTACAACAATCATATTCTTCAAGATAATCAAAGCTAATTGTTCTACAACAGTTGTGGATTGCCTTTTGGTCTAGGACATAAATGTACAAAGAAAAGTTTAAGAGTGACCATTTTAGGAGAAGATAAAGAAGTGGTTTCTGAGGTAGAAGAACGTTTGGACTCCCACGAAATGTCAAGGGAGGTTGCTGAAGAAGTTCAGTGCGACTGGATGGAACTTTCACAAGTTTCAGCCGTTGGATAGACACAACCCAAAACCATGAAGCTTTAGGGGAAGATTGATGGAACACCTGTTGTGGTGTTGATTCGTGTCCAAAGAGGTGGCTTTGAAACATGGCTAGAAAGTGCAGACCACTGCTAGCTTTGGAGTGAGAATGGGAATGGACTGAAACAAGATTCTCAAGGTTGTTGTAAAGGGTTAAATCTAGAAATGCAAGGTTATGTTTATTCAAGATATTTCTTTCTCTTTGAGTTAGGGGGAGTGGACATTATTTTGGGGATGACTTGGTTGGTTTCGTTAGGTGAGGTGCAGCACAATTGGAAAGATCTTTCCATGAGTTTTTCGCATTCGGGATCAACAGTCATAGTAAAAAGGGATCTTAATCTTTCAAGATCTTTAATTTCCACCAAGGCACTAAGGAAGATAGCTGAAATTGAGGCAACGGTTATGGTATTTTTTGGTTTAGAGAAACTCGAGAAGGATGACAGTGGATGTAACCACCAGTAGCAGCAATTACAGCAGGTGTTGGCCAAATTTCAATAAGTTTTTTCACACCTGATAGGCCTTCCTCCCAATAGACCAGTTGATCATAAAATCCCAATTAAGGTTGGGGTTGATCCAATAAATGTGAGACCTTATCGTTATCTTCATCTACAAAAAAATGAGAATGAGAAACAGGTTTTAGAAATGCTAGCTTTGGGGGTTATCAGACCTAGCAACAGCCTATATTCAAGTCCGGTGATTCTTGTAAAGAAGAAGGATAACAGTTGGCGATTTTGTGTTGATTATCGAGCTTTGAATAAAACCACAATACTGGATAAATTCCCCATACCAGTAATTGAAGAACTCTTGGATGAATTGTTCAGAGCCATATATTTCTCAAAAATCGATTTACAGATAGGATACCATCAAATACATATGAATGAAGAGGACATTCCCAAGATGGCTTTCTAGACACATCATGGCCACTACGAGTCACTCATCATGCCATTTGGTCTCACCAACGCACTGGCCACGTTCCAATGTGCCATGAATTCGATCTTACAACCCTACCTCAGAAAGTTTATGTTAGTATTCTTTAATGACATATTGGTCTATAGTGTCAATTGGGATAGCCACATTGCTCACTTAAGGAAGGTGTTACATACGTTACAGCACATCATTTTTATGCGAATACAAAAAAATGCACCTTTGGGAAATTAAGAATTGAATACTTGGGACACATCATTTCCAAAGATGGTGTTGCTATGGATCCCAAGAAGATCGAAGCTGTTGGACCCCGAACTTTCGGTGAAAATTAGAAATATTAAAAGGAATTTAAATGAGAAAGAAATTGGTGAGAAAATTATGAATTTAAGGAAATTTGATGAAAGTAAGAAAAATTTATGAGAAATGAATTGTTTAATTTTGAGGACTTTGATA
>JAOTBA010000002.1:17582527-17601971 GCA_025629845.1 Erythroxylum squamatum | reverse complement strand
TGAGGTAGTACCTTATATAAGAAATACCTGCTAGGTTTAGGTCACCATCTATGGATGGGCCGACCAGCCCCATTGCCTTTCTGGGTTTGGGCCTAGGCTTGGGCCTAGCACGACCGACCCAACCAACTTGTATTACTTGAAATTAAGAAGCTAGTGTTTAGTTCTCTAGGGAGTCAACCTGGTTTCACGACTACTACAAAAGTTTGGAGAATAGGAATTATTTTGGGGTCTTTAACAACTCGACCATATATGACAAAGAATTATGAACAAGATATATTAAATGATTAGCCTAAGGTGAAACTCATTAAATGTTTCTGTCAATTTTATCCACATGAATTAACGGCTTTCGTGCCAAGTGAGTGGGTTATTATTTTCATATATAAAAATGCTTTTCAATTATTTATATGTCTTCATCATATAGACAAGTTTACTATGATTACAATTCTTTATGGGATTTTCCCTTAAATTAAAGTGAAATAACTAAACCAAAAATAAACGATATTTATTTAATTTATTAAGTTTTTCCTTAAGCAACCATCTAACATGATGACATGATACTTCAAAGGAGTATCATACATTCAATATTGCATGTTTTTTTAGGTGAGTAGTAATTTATTCCAAAATTTTGAGAGAAATACAAACAAAAGATATAATAGCCCAATACTATTAAGGTCATACCATAAGTCTCAACCTCAAAGAACCCATATATGTTCAGATATAAACAAAAATCATAGGTAAATTAAAATATGTAAATTAATCCCCATCTATTAGCTAAGTTGTAGAAAAAATCTTCAACTTCTTATTTATGTAAATATCATAAACTAAATTTTTAGGCTAGTACATAAAATTTCAAAGGTTCTTTTTAATCTTTTTTTAGCAATTCTCTCTTGCTGTACTAGATAGATCACTGAACCAAAGATAAATTTTTTAATAACATATCATTTAAGTTGTTATGACATAATTGAGCTAGTTATGCTATGGTGTTATTAAATATTGGTGAGGCATGTGGAAGGCCACAAGCATGTAAAAAGTATCAACAAAGAGAATCAAGGATATCACTGTAGCACCCTACTCTCGCAAGACACGTACCCGACATCTTAAGTGATATCTAAATACGTACCCCACAAGGGTGGCATACTAGAGCATTCACGTCACTAACTTAATCATTGCATCATCATTCAAATATAAATATCACAATATTTAAAAACCAAATTCCTCATTTCATTTCATAAGAATCGAATATACATTGTAGCTTTACAAAATCATCCAAATATGTACATTATCAAGACTAATTATAGAACACACTACATACATGAGGAATTATACAAAAAATTTCTAATTAGATCTTTCATTCTCAGCTGACCGACCTTTGAGCCATTTCTTCTATCCAAAAGTACAAGAACTATGCTTCTTGTAGAGTCTCTCTGTCACTAGTATCCTCTCACGGTCCTGAAATGTCAACGTTGCAATTTTGGTGAGTTTCACGAACTCAATGAGGTAACCAGCCTCGATGGTTCACTCAATTCATACACCACATCAATACATACAATCACATCATTTACATCATTTTTTTATCATCATGTAGCATCACATAACACTTTGTTCACAATTTTCACGTTCTCATTCAAATACAAGGTAACAATACATTTCAATTATTCAAATATACATATTAAATGTATATGCAATGCTCATGAGACTTATTTCAGATTATTACATTGTTATGACCGAGTGCCCATAACTGTTCCATATCCATTGTGGATACTGGGCTCATTGATAACTTTCCTTTATTCGTTGGAGATACAAGGCTCATTATACATAGCGAGCCTTTGGCTCTTAATCATATTCTAAGCTTTAAGCTCATTTTTGGAGGCTACTCAGGTCACAACTATCATTATCTGATCATGCATTCATGTAATGAAATGCCTCATATAAATTCATTCAATCAAAAGTGCTCAATATTACACATTCATACTCACTACTGCATTCACATTCACATTTATCATCGGACCTTAGTCCAACATTCAATAGTTATGTTGGGTATTCTTATTTCGTCAAATTCACATACAAGGAACACTTCCAATATATCATTCATGCATCAAATGCCTCGGACATTTAATGTTTGGAATCAACACAATCAAATTCATAACATAATTCAATACCGAATTTAAAACAAACAATTAATTAAGTGAGACCATCTAGGTTACTCACAAATTGCTCCAGAAAGCTATTGCCTCGAAGTCTCGACAATGTCTAGATGTTGTCTCTCAATATGCTCTTCTATATCATGCAACATACATTTACATATCACAAATTTGCACAATTATATAAGTACTCATTTATGCACATATGTAGATATGGATTATGTACAATGCATGCTCAATGACAATCTCGAGTATATTTCGATTATTCTCATCACATGATCATTTAAATATCAAGACTCACATAAGTCTAATTACAACTTAGGTTTACACCTCAATAAAACAAAATTGAGTATAAGTTCATAACTCAATCGATCATTCTAGCTTTTTTTTTTCTAAAAACATATTTTCGAGTCCATTTTGCATGGTCATTAAGACAAGGAAAATAAAGTATTTAGGCATCATCTTCTTCTAAACAAATGTTTCCATAAATCTTAAGTTTCTAATGACACCAATTTCTCACAATTTGGTTCAATATTTTGCAATTTATACACAAAATATTTCAAACTATACTCAAACTACAATAGTACTTTATACTCAACATCAAGCCAAATTTTGAAACTCTTAGAGATATAATTAAAATTCGATACCTGCATTAAATTTGTAACCATATGTCTCTAGTTTAATCTAAATCAAAAATCATCCCATTTAGATATCTACAGATCAATATATGGCCAAAATACAGATGCCTGTTCAGTGAAAATACTCCATTTAACAATATTCCAGCACACTTTATCATTTTCATCCTAAACTCATCAGTCAATCATTTCCTAACGAATTCAGATGGCCATAAATTTTGACGGAGAAGAAAAACAATGTGTTAGGAGTTCATGTGTCAAATTTCAAATCATTCGGAGGCTAGGAGAAGAAGTTATGGCCAAAAGAGAGAAGGATGTTCAAAATTGTTATATATCTCTGCACTCTCACTATCACGTGCTTGTGCACGATCGTGCTTTTTTGGATATCTCCTCACTGTCACGATCATGCTTGTGCACGATCATACAAATCCTCTAAGGTTCTCTTAGGTCACGATAGTGCTTTTGCACGATCGTGCAACTCCTCTAAGGTTCCTTATTGTCACGTTCGCGCTTATGCATGATCGTGCAGTTCCTCTGAGGCTCCCTCTCTGTCACAGATGATATTCTACAGATTCATAAGAAACTGCAGATTTTCGTCTCTTCTTCATCTCTTTTACTAAATCCAACATTTCAAACCTACGTCTCCATTATTTCCTCTTCATTCCTACTTCCATTTCAGTTCAAATCCATACAAATAAATCAAAATCTATGATTAATCACAAATATGAAAAACCAAACATATCAAACACGCATTCCTCATCACTGCCTCATTTTTCCTCTCTGTTATGATTGTGCTTCTGCATGATTGTGCAATTACTCTGAGGCTCCCTCTCTATCACAGACGATATTTTGCAGCTTCATACGAAACTGCAAATTTTCGTCTCTTCTTCATCTCTTTTACTAAATCCAACATTTCAAACCTACGTCTACATTATTTCCTCTTCATTCCTACTTCCATTTCAGTTCAAATCCACACAAAAAAATCAAAATCTATGATTAATCACAAATATCAAAAACTGAACATATCAAACAAGCATTCATTAAATTTTCTGCATTTTTTTCATCTTCTACTCTTCTTTATTTTCTTCAACACCTTCATTTCATCTCTAACTTCGTGTTTTACTTTTTTCCCATATTAGAACATCACCTTTCTCCTTTTTCCTTAACTTTAGACTTATTTTAGTTCATTTCTAAACACCCAAAGAGATTCACGCAAATACAGTGAAAACAGAGCATACGTATATCATCTTTCTATAAATTTTCTGCACTATTTTCATACACATTTTCAATGATCTCTCTCTATCTCAAAAATCATTTCAACATCTTATGAAAGGTTAATCATCTCTTATGCAGAAATAAGACATTTATTTGCACTGTTCATCACTCATGGTAAGCATGAAAAATGACCATTAGTCTCACTATTTGTAATCACCATATTTATTTCATATTCAAACCACCCATGAGAATTTACATGATACTTACTTGCTAATACTCCAAATTCTTCAAAACATCAAGAAGCCCTAACTTCTCATGTAACCCACGTACATCATCATGGAGGTTGGGAGGTTTAGGTTTCTTGTGGTAAATGAAAAAGACAACAAGGTGGGAGTAGCAAGTAAAAGATAAGAAAACTAGGTTCAACATTGATGAAGGTTGGTGAAAAAATTCGTGGAAGTGAAGAAGCTTGAAGAAGAAAGCAAGAACAATACAATTAATGATCTTTCAAGTAATAATCGTGGTTTAAAGACTAGGCTTGGCAAGTGACACTTGTCACTTGCCACATGTCCAATTTCTATAAGTTTAAACTAGGTTCTCTTATTAAACTAGTCCAATCAACTCCAATTTCTACTTCAATTGTCTTCAAATTTTTAATGACATTTGTCAATAAATCCCAAAGTCATCTATAAAATTTTCACTGTCAGTTGACTCTTATTTGTACTACCATTATCAATTGTCTTGCCACTTGGCATTTTTCCTAGTCTAAAAATACCTAAAATTTTTGTAAATTTTCTAAATTTTACCAAAAATTCTAAATCAGTAAGTATACTTTCCAAATCAATTTTCAACACATAAAATCTACATTTCTCAATAAAATCATATTTATAAATCAGTTATACCTGTAAAATGTCAATGAATGAATGTACAATCATTTTAATGTGCAAAGATCAATATTCACGTGTGTGTGTATGCCATATTATGCATGAGCATGAAATGCACTTTCTAATTTCTCAATAAACTTTCATGTACACTACTCTAGGGTTCTAGCCCCTAACACGAGATAACGGGATGTTACAATCACACTTAAAAAAGATATACTCACATGTCTCTTAGTGATTCTTGAAATAATTACAATGATCAATACCTTGAAGAAAGTATTGGATGCAATCTTGAGTAGTAAAATATTGTCTTATAGCTAACCATATAATGGAAACATTTTATGGAATTGCTTTATAGAATCAAATTAGTTTCTTTTATGAACCTTTTCCTACTTTTTTTAAATAACTTTACAGGTAGAAGCCACATAAAATTTTTTCTTAAAGAATGATTTGTCCAAACCACCGTGTCTTCCTCCTGATTATTTAGTAAACAAAATCTAATATAAAGGCTTTCTACTTTGTAAATATTATTTAGTTGGTAAAAGGTCACTCCTAACCATAATTACGAATAATGTATAAAACTTTGGTGTTTAAAGATAAATATAGATTAGTGAGTGTCAGTTGAGTACATATTAGGATTAAGTCTCTTGAGATGTAGTAATGCCCTAATTTAGATTGGCTAACAATAACTTCAATTTGAGCTTAAAAGAGCAATAGGCCTGAATATGGTTAGTTAAATAGTTAAATTGTTTGTCTTTTTCATATTAGGATTAAGACATTCAACTTTTCTCTCCTTCTTAATGTGAGATTTAACGCCTACCTCCCATATAGAATGACACAAGATCTCCCCTTTTAAATCCTTGATGTCATTATCAACATCCAATCCATAATCTATAATCTTCTAATGTTAAACGGAGTAGAAGTCATATTCGGGGCTACTCATTGCTCACGATCTTACTATTGCTATTACTCCCTATCCTTGTTATCTCGACTAAATATTGTACTTGTATAGGATTCATTATAATACCAATGCCTTAGGTCGAAGTTGGCCAACAATAACTCTAAATCAGGCTTAAGAAAATTATAGGCTTGAAAAAAGTTAGATAGAAAGTTGATTAGGACTTTTTTTATAAGCTTATAAAGGCTCTCCTTCTTAATATGAGATTTGACACTCAATTCCAATACGAGATGTCTTAGATTCAGTTATCCTTACAAAAGAACACTTTGCTACCAACATAGAAAATTAGATGTGATCTAATTTCATGTCTTCGTGTCTTAGTTAAAGCAATTTTCTTGAGCTTCAATATTTGTTTAAAGACAATAAAACATCTACAAACACTTCTATTGCATTTTATAGGTATGAATCTACCACACCCAATCAGAAGAGAGTCAATAAATAAACTCCATGTTAGTTAAACAAGTAACATATTCTAGAATTTCATAAGGATATAAACATAAACCACCCCCCTCCTTAGGACAACATAAATCTTTTGACAATACTTTCACTTTAAAGCATCGAATCTCAATTTTTGAGTAGAGAAATATTCTACACTTATGTTCAATGGTAAGAATAATACTAGTAGTGAGGTAGACTATAGAATCATAATAGTTATTGGTATTACTAAACACAATTTATTAATTAAAGCTTACTTCTACATAAAAGAATTTTATTAGTCTAAGATGAGATTTGTTTATTCATTTTTTTGATTAGATGAGAATAATCACATGTAGAGAGAGCACTTTTCATAAGATTAACCTATAAACATGAAAGCTAAGAGAATTATTACGAAGCATTATATAGTGTTGCAACTAAGATGGTGTCTACATGAGAAAATAATAATAGTTCATTGGTAAAATTAAACTATTCAAATTGTAGCATATATCACTTTTGGTGATAACAAAAGCTACTTGCATCCTAAATTTTACTCCAATAACTTAGTAAGGATCTTTTAGCACATTATAAACAAGTAAGGGGAGAATCATCCCTTTACCTTAATCCTTTAGCATCTATAAAGTACTTCCATTTCTATTATCCTATAATAAACCTTTAGTATCTCATGTCTCAGAAGTATATTGTCCCTTATATACCAACCAAGAACCAAGGTCATTTGGCTATGACCAATTAGATTAGGAAGGATCCCTTTCAAATGGTTGGCCAATAGTTTTACAATGACTTTATAGATAACATTGCAGCAATAAATTGGTTGAAAGCTATTCATCCCATTAGAGTTATCGATCTTTTAAACCAAACTAGGGTGGTATATGTGACATTCAATTATTTAACTTAACCATTTTAGAAAGACCTTGGATTGTCCTTATTAGATCATTAACAATTGTAGTCAATGCCACTCTTGAAAAATAGAATAGTAAAATTATTTGATCTTGAAGCTTTGAAGTTGTTAAAAGAGAAGAAAATATTACAGATCTCCTAATAAGTAAAATCAACTGCTAGATGGGAAAGTTTATCTTGATATGTTACAAATGCTCGTAAGTTGTATAGGCCACTCATATTAACCCTAACTCATGGTCTTTACCCAATAAGCTTTTATAAAAGGTTATAATTGTTTGCTTTTATTTCCACATGACTAATGATAATGGAACCATGAACTAGTTATAATGAGGCAATTTTTAGTTAATACTTATAGTTATAATACTAAGTATAAAGAATTTGGTATTTGAGTCCCCTTGAAAGAGTCGTTGCACTATAAGCTTCTATTTATAAAGCAATGCTTTATTACTAAAGCTGAAGAATAATCATATACCAGCTACCTGACAAAGTTCTATATTATGTGGATGAACTATAAGTTCATATTAACAATCCTTTAATTAACAATCCTTTAATGCTTTACAAGATGATTTCACTATAATTATCACATTTTCAACTCTTTCTTTATTTAGAATTTTTAATGATCCCTTTACATTTTTTGTCCATCTTTTGAATCACCCTAAATATGGGAAAAGCAACAAAAATTCTTGTTTCAATTATAACTATCAAGTCTTGCTAACTTGGAACTTGAAAATATTGAAGAAAGCTGAAGGATTTTAATGGGAAGAGTAATCATATAAATAAGATAAGAAAAAAGGCTTAAGGTATATTTTACCTCTTAATATTTTCATCAAAAATTTTCAAATTAGAGCATAACATTTTTCATCATTTATAAATTATATCATTTAGCTCTCACACTAACAAAACTTCAATTTGTGGTCAAGATTTTGTTAGTCTTGCTTATGTAACCTTTTTTCAAGTTAGGGGCAATGTTAGTCATGTAAGTGGTGGACATAAACCTCGTAGTCAGTTCGAAACTCCAAATTAGGAGATTTAGGGTTCAAGCCTCTGAAATTCTAAATCTCTTAAACTTGTTTAGGACTAACTGAAATTCAATCAGAGAAGAGTGAATTAGATAATTTTAAAGATGACTCAGTTTTAACTTTTACATTTAGAGTGCTTCAAGGATGTTTTATTGATAAGATTATTAAAGAGAAGTATGAAAACAATGGATCTATGTAACATATTTCATAATTTGCCATCAACTAGGACAAATTATGCATAGAAGATAATGCATAATATAAATAAATGGAAAACTTGGATACTAGGATTGTAGTTGAGGGGTTAAAGATTAGTCTAAGATGTGAACTTATGACGATGGCGAGTCTCCGTATTAGATCATCTTTAACCTTCATCTAAGCTCAAGAAGCATTGATATATGTGATTCCAGAATAAAATTCCAAATCTAACTAAAAGGATGCCTTGTACATCTTAGGATCTTATGAGTTTGAAACAAAATTTAAGCATCTAGGATATAATGAATTTCAAATCTTATAACATAGTTTATAAAATATTTAAATACTAACAAATGTTATTGTCTTATGTACGTTCTGATAGAAATTTTAAGAGCTAAAACGTTACTCGAGTCTAAGAGAGAGAAATCCAGTATTGAGATTAATAAACGCTCCGTCCAACATTTGCTTTATAAGATGAGATCTAAAACTGACCCGAAACAACAAACTAAAGAACAGAGAAGTGGGGCCCAAATCAGTTGGTTACCGTGTTTTAAAACATAACGTCAATTAATTTAGAGGCTGGACCACGCAATCAAATTACGGCGATGAATAGAGGATACAACCTTTTTGGCCGTTTCCCTCCAATTTTGTTATAAAAGTAAAACCCTAACAACTACCTCTCAAACACAACCCTCCACCACCACCAGCGGCCTCTGTCCCCTAATCCCCAACTGCCGCCGTCGTCCCCGCCGCTATCAATATGACCGCCGGCTTTGAATATGACGGTTACGCCGCCGATAAGCTCTTCAACCAGGGCTTCTCTTTCACGTACGACGACGTCATATTCCTCCCTCATTACATCGACTTCCCCACAGACGCCGTGTCTCTCTCAACCCGCCTCTCTCGCAACATCACCCTCTCTGTCCCATGCGTGTCTTCTCCCATGGACACCGTCACCGAGTCCTACATGGCCTCCGCCATGGCTGCTGTCGGAGCGATTGGCATCATCCACTCCAACCTGACTCCGTCTCAGCAGGCCCAAATGGTTAGATCCGTCAAGTCTCGTCGCGTCCCTGTTTTGTCCAATCCTGTCGTGAAGTCTCGTGATTCTAGGATATTTGATGAGTTTGATGATGGTAGCGTTCCTTGTGTGTTGGTTACTGAATCTGGTAACTTCCCAAGTTTCGTCTTTTTTAAGGTTCTGTTTATTATATGTTGCTTTGCTCGTTGTTGTCTTACATAGTGATTTGACTTGAAACAGGTAATGCTGACTCCAAGTTGATGGGGTATGTTACCAAGGCCGACTGGTTTGGATTAGATGATAAAGAAATGAAATTGGTGGATTACATGCGTACTACTGATTCTAAAATGGTTGTCCCTTGGAGTTATGATTTGGGGCAGATTGATGAGCAACTGAAGCAGGTAGAGACAGATTTCGTGGTGCTGGAGAAGGATGGAGGAGTGGTGGATGTGGTGAGCAAGGCTGAGGTTGAAAGGGTTAAAGGGTGTCCCAAGATTGGAAAGGGGACAGTTGGACCCGACGGGAAATGGATGGTTGGAGCTGCAATTGGGACTAGGGAATCTGACAAGGAAAGGCTGGAGCTGTTGGTTAAGTCAGGGGTAAATGCTGTGGTGTTGGATAGTTCACAAGGAAACTCTATCTATCAAATTGAGATGATCAGACACATAAAGCAAACTTATCCGGAATTGGATGTAATTGGTGGGAATGTGGTGACAATGAATCAGGCACAGAATTTGATTAAGGCAGAGGTAGATGGATTGAGAGTTGGAATGGGATCTGGCTCTATATGTACCACTCAAGAAGTTTGTGCAGTTGGGCGAGGACAGGTAAAAGGACTCTCTGTTTTAGTTGTCTTTGAAAAAAAAAAAAATGCCAGATATAAGAATGACAATAGGCCCCACTCGATTTTGTGTTGCCTAAACTACGGCTCAAAGCCCGATCAAGCCACCCAAAATAGGTGTAGGGTTGTTTGGCCCTTTCAGGCTGGGCCGGATTTGGGTCCAACTGTCGTGCCTAAATTACAAAATGTGTCATGTTCATTAACTGTTCTAAAATACCTTTTGCCAAAACGTCACAGGCAACTGCAGTTTACAAGGTTTCAACTGTAGCTTCTCAAAATGGTATTCCTGTCATTGCTGATGGTGGCATTAAAAACTCTGGGCATATAGTCAAGGCTCTGGTTCTGGGAGCCTCCACTGTAATGATGGGAAACTTTTTAGCTGGAAGCACTGAAACTCCTGGGGTTTATGAATATCAGGTACAATGTTTTCACCTTGAAATAGTGCCGCATGAAAATCACATTAAGTAGGACCGTTTTGAATATGTGAGGATTCTCACTTTGATTACTCTTTCACTGGCTCCTGTGCCTGTTTACTAGTTGATCGTTGTTGTTTATCGATATACCTGAACTTGGAGGTTTCACTACCATTGTAAAATACTTTTATTGAAGAAACCAAATTAACCGTGAGGTTCATATTGTGAGATTGAGATTTATTAAGAGGCCAATGAATAATTATATTTTCATATCTTGTCGAGGCAGGGCAAAGTCCTAGTCTTTGTGATGTCCATTGTTAGGTTTAAGCTTTAGCTGCCATAGGAAATAAAAGAAAAAAGATGAGTGAATGTTATTCCTTGTTGTTTCCTTACTATTTAGCAAATTAACACGAATTAACAAATTGTATTGAAGATCGATGTGTGCTTGTTTTGGCCTTGAATATGAGTTTTCTGTTAAGTAACCATTAACTTTCTATTTTAGAATGGCTGCTTGATAAAAAAATACCGAGGCATGGGCTCTCTTGAAGCAATGACTAAGGGCAGTGATCAAAGATACTTGGGTGATACAGCTAAGCTGAAGATTGCTCAGGGCGTTGTGGGAATGGTTGCTGATAAAGGCTCTATATTGAAAATATTGCCATATACCATGCAAGCTGTCAAGCAAGGGTTCCAAGATCTTGGGGCTTATTCTCTGCAGTCTGCTCATGATATGTTAAGATCAAGGACATTAAGGCTTGAGGTATGATTCAATATCGTAATGTCAAAGAGTGATGACCAAATCTGATTAGTTATGCAGCTTTAGTTGCCCTATTCAGCTGATTGTTCTCATCGGATCTCCTCCATGCTATTCTAACTAAAAATCATTCAATTAGGCTCTTCTTCCAGCTTTCCCAGTGCCATAATTGTGGCACTAGGGATTTGCTACTTGTGTAGCTGCAATAGTAAAGTAAGCCAAATTCAACTTTCTTCCTTGGAGGAGCAAGGGATCTATGTGTTAGAAGTGGAAATTGACTTGGCACGTAAGAAATTGTGATGGATATCAAAATCTAGTGTAGGCCAGAATATGAAGTTGTAAGAATGTGGAATTTCCTGTCATCACATTGGAGTGTATCATCTCATTGTGGAGTTGTGTTGCTTTTGCCCATCCCCTTTTGTGCCAATTATCTGTGTGTCTCCATTTTGTTTTTCGTTTATGTTTCTTCTCATTTGCTTAGATTTTTTCCCCCTTCTTCTTCACTCCGTTTGACTTGGCACAGGTTCGGACAGGAGCAGCACAAGCCGAAGGTGGAGTACATGGGCTCGTCTCTTATGAGAAGAAAGCTTTTTGAGTTTCAGTATTAGTCCGTACTGTTGTAAAACAGATGGTAGCACATCTAATGATCTACCTTGAGGCATTCTTAATTAGGTTAATTTTCTCAAGATCGTCCAATTCTTTTTTATTTCCTGACAGAAAGGAAAATAAAAAAATTTAAAAAAGAGAAGCAAGCTCTCTGATCTCATTGTAGTCTCTCTCTTTTATTGCTTATAAAGCCTTTTTCATTTGCCGCAACATTTGTATCCGTACCATTTTAAGTTTGGGAAGACTCCCAAATCAGTGAAGAAAATTGGAGGCATTTTATAAATAATGATCAAAGTCTGTTCTTTACAGTATGTTCCGTGGGCAACTTAGGCGTACTTTTGTCCTTTTGGGTTAGACGTACGACTTAAAAGTGTACACAATTCACGAACTCTTTATTTTGCGTAGGATTCCACGTGGATATCCGCTGGTGTTAATTTAGAATTCTGAGTGTTATTCTTTGAGTATTTGTATTTGACATTTTATTAACCGTATAAGTGGGTTTTTAAAATTTAAGAATTGTACTTCTAAGTTATTAAAATGATAAAATATGTTGAAATGAGATTTGAATTAAAGAAAATAATTGATTATAATAAAAAAAGGAATCACAAACTATAAGAGAAAATTTGAGATAATAAAAATAAATTCACAATGTAAAGAAAATTGAAAAAATTTGTTTTTGAAGTAGATTGATTGTTTTCTTTGAAAGTTGATTTTGTTGTCTTATGATTGAATATAGTAATTGTTTCAAAATTGCATATGTTTTGCCACGATGCCGGAGGATTTATATAGTCTTCTCAACCTTAATTGCCTCAAACAATTTTTTGCAATAATTGTTCGCTTCCTCTCATTCTAGTTTACTTACCACTATTTCCTCAACTTTTATATTCTAAATTTACTATAACTGCTCAACTTTCAACCTATTTAGCTATGTTCTTGTTATTTACTTTTGACAATTTTCTCAACTTTTACGTTTTGGACTTTCATGAATTCAACAAGTATCTCTTCACAGTTTTGGTTTTTCGCTACTTATGACTTTTCTGCTGAACATTTGTTGGGTGATTTTCATTTTTGGGTTACTTTCACTTGTAGGTTGAATTTCTTTTTAGGCTATCAATAATTGTCCCCTACATAAGTTTGGTTGAGTGAACATATGACAAAATTTCTCTTAGCCTTTTGTAAAATGGGTTTAAAGCTAAATTTCAAATATAACCCGTTGGTTTTATAGATTTCAAAAACTAGAAGGAATTCAGGAGGAAGGTCTAATAATGTCATCGTGAGGATCTTCCTAAATTATAACGAATCTTTAACATACTAGGAGAATTATGCCTAATGATCACATCAATATTATCTTAAATTTGAAATCTTTACCTTTTCGTTTGTTACAGAAGCCAGAAAACTTTCTTTATTTAAGTTTCAAACTCTTGCTATTCCCTTAAGTTTCAACCGTTTCCATTATAAATTCTTCTCATTACTGATTCATTCTCCATCTCACACTTCAAACAATCTCCCCTAAATCTAGTATTTTTCTTTCTCCAGCTTGCAAATTCTCTCATACTTTTCTATAACTATGGCTTCCACTTGTTACGTATCTTTCTCTTTTTTAATCGATTCTGTCAAACTAAATGCTCACAGATGAACGTTTCTAATTTCCATATGAAAAAAGTTCCTTGAATTTTCTTAACTTCGCATCTTCATGCAAGCTATAAAGCTTGAGATAGTCTGTATTTTGACTAGGCCTCTTCCAACCTTTATAAGAATTAGGTAAAGGACTTCTTCAACTCCAAATCTCCCCTTTTAATTGTGGCTATTAATTCTAACAGCTGAATTCCTTTTTCAACACTTTTGGAGGATTTCTCCTTTTCAATCATGAATAAGGTTTGACTCATAACTATTAAGATTCCTTTATCTACTAATTCTTCTCACCCATCCTTAACCAATTTGGAATAGCTAAGTAAATTTAAATTTCCCCTAAAATTTTCTCTATTTCAAGCTCTTGAATCTTTGAAATTGTGGCAAAAAATGTAGACTAGTGGGTTAAGTGGGTGGAATCTTTGAAATTGTGGCAAAAAATGTAGACTAGTGGGTTAAGTGGGTGGATAGGTTATATCCTTCATATCATTCAACTTGAAAGAGACAAGACCTTTTTTTAATTAATAGCTTCTTCTAGAATGTCAACCAAATATTGTACCTGCCATCTTGAAATTCTAGATTCATTCTTGTAACTCTATTTTTCCTTTTAGATATGCTTCAATCTCATTAGATATGCTTCAATCTCATCGAAAGATATTATCTTTCTTATTAGACTGCCTATAATCGGGGCAAGATTTTGTTTGTTTGGTCGAGAAGACATGGTTCAAACCCTGGTACTTTTAAGTGTTCTTCTTATATTGGGCTAATAAATAGTTATGCTTCTTCCAAAAATCTCATTTCTGAAGAACATATCAAGTTTATTTGCGTCCTATTGAATTGATATATTTTTTGTCCTGTTAATAATAAACTAAGTTTAGAGTTCCTTCCCTTTTGTAAAGTAGTGGTCTTTAGCAAATTCTTCACTCTTAGTTTTGCTTTCTTAGGATTCCTCTATCAGAATCTAGGGAGATGTCTGTCTAATCTCCCCTTGCAATGACTGAACTTATATGTATGGTTTTAACTTATGTGTATGGTTTATCTAACTTTAGACTTTTACGTACTACCCTGAACGTAAGGAGAAAGAATGCTTTCTTTCTACTAATCTTAGGTTTCCAAACTTCCTCGATCCTCATTTGTTAACTAGTTTCTGTGCAAGCCTCCTAAAGTTGTCTTTAACTTTTTGCTATCATTGAAGTCTAGGTTGATGGAACAACTTAATCCTTTTGAAGACTTCTTTGAAAGAACTATTAGCTTGGAAATTTTAAGATGCTTGAATTGTCTTATTTGGCTATTTATCAAAAACTTATCACTGTCTATATCAATTCGAGAGTTTTTGTTGATGGTGGTGATAAAACATTAAAAGCTGACTCTTATATTATGGCTTTGGGTTAGGGATGTCAAATTTGGTCCAATGCCACGGGCTGATCATGGTCGAGCCGATGGCTAGGGTGACATATGGCCTGACCTTTACTTCAAAAATGAAGTTTGGGTTAGGGATGTCAAATTTGGCCCAATGCGACAGGCCGATCATGGTCGGGCCGATGGCTAGGGTGACATATGGCCCGACCTTTACTTTTAAAATGACATCATTTTTTACATTTTTTTAAAATATATGGTAGATTGGATTGGCTCGGCCCGCCCCTGGCCCGTCGGACCATGGCCGGGCTACAGGCTAGGCAGCCCATAGTCGAATCAGGCCACAGGCCAATCAACCTGTGGTCGGGTCAGGACACGAGTTGACCTATCCCAGCCCGTGATAAGGTTAGGTCGGGCCACTAGTCGCCCTAGCTCGAGGTCAAGTTGGGCTAGGCCAGGAGAGGCCTGGGCCTGGCCTATTGACATTCCTTCTTTGGGTTTTGAAGTATACATTCCTTATCTCTAGAGTCGATAACTTAGCATTTCTTTAGGAATTCCTCCTATTGTTCATTTTTTACACTATCCAATGAGAGTGCCATTTAAGGCGAGTGCTATCAATGACAAATTCCTTTTGGAAATATTTGATTATTATTGCATTATGAACTGCAAGATCTTATCAAGTAGTGTTTCTAACATGGAGGCTTACCATTTTTGGTGGTTAAAAAACTTTCAAAGATTGATACCTTATATGGATTATACCATCCTTAAAGGTACTCCTTTTGATTATAGAATATTTGATTGTTAACTTCTCTTGCTAACTTTTACCATTATTTATTTTAGGTTTTTGGATGTCAAGGGTAAAGAAGAAGGTAAGTTTGATTTTTAAAAGGAAATTTCTTAGAATCAACGGAAGCCCAATGAGAAGTCCCTACTGGCTTCAAACTCTAAGAAATCCAAGACTTTGATCTCAAAAAGTTATACAAGGAAGTCGACCTATTCTTCTACCAAACAACTTGAAGAAACTAAAACTATAGGGCCTGAAACTGAAGATATCATCCCCATAGAAGGGACCTCCTCCATCCCTGAGAAGGTTGTTAAGGATATCAGTGATGTTATCCAAATTCCTCTAACTTCTCTTACCTTTAATGAATTCTTTTTTTAAATCTCCTTTTTACATATAACACCTTCTCTTGAGATCTAGAATATGGGAAATAAAAAATTCTCTTATACTAAAGACTATTGATGTTACTTCACTATAAGTGAAATAGGATTTCCTTTATTCTTTATTTTTATCTGTCATACTTTTAACAAAATTTTCCATGTTTCGCAGACAAAATATATCTAGATTATAGTGGTACCTTTTAAAGAAGTCTTTGAGATGAGTTTCTTAGATCTTTCTCCTCACATCCCCTTCAACACTACACCAACAATCAATTCTGAGGAACTATCAAGAGCCAAAGAATCTTTGAAACTCACCATGCAATAGGAGCTTCAATTCTTAACTGAGATTCATCGTAGTTATTTTCTAAGCATGTTGGCTCCATCATTCAGTTATTTGTTATAAGAGGACTTCTTAGTTCTTTTCTAAACATGTTGGCTCTATAACTCAGTTGGTTGCTATCAGAGGACTTTTTAACAAAATTGAAAGAGATATCACTTCTTTCAAAAAGTCTTGCCATTACTAAGTCATGTACTCTAAAAAATTAAACTTCTCACATAAATGCCAAATGGATTATGATACAGAAGAGACTAGAGGCAAAAATCTCCTAACATAAATTTAGGAGTTAAAGAATGAATTTAATTCTTTAGAGAATGAGGTTGTTTATCATGAACAAGTTATCAAATTGATTAGAGAGAAACAGGAAGCTCTCAAATAGGATGGTCAGCAGCTTAATCAGGAGTTTAACGAGGTTAGGCTAAAGGCTAAGGAGTTAGAGAAGTTGTTGGTGTTTTAGAAGGAAAAATTTGACTTCTGAAAACAACAGGTTCATCAAGCTAAAGAGGGGCAACTTTCTTGTATCAAAAGTATAGTGAAATTTAGTCCTTTAACTTGTACTAACTTTGAAATTTAGTCCTTTAACTTGAATCAACTTTGAACTTTTCTTCTTTGTTTCAATTTATTGACCACTAGTAAGACTTATATGGGTTTTAAACTTTATTCCTAAATGTTTATTTTGAACTATCTTTATTTGATTTCGATAATTCACTCATGTTCTTTTATCTTTGATCTTTTAAAAAAAGTAGGTATATAAGGCTTCAAATACTTCCCATTGATAGAACGCTTGTAAGGTTCACCTTCTAAACTAAATAACAATAGGCATTACCATTTAAGATTATAAATTGTAAATGGTCCTCCCCAATTTAGAGACCATTTCCCCCATTCTCTAGAGACCATTTCCCCCATTCTCTATCTTTTGTTCTAGGCAGTAGGATCAACTTTCTCATTAGATCCTCTTCTCGAAATTCTTGCCTATGAATCCTTTTGTTGTATAATTTCTCCACCCTTTCCTTTTTGAACAATCATGTTATCTAATTCCTAAAGTTGTACTTCATCTAAATCCTCTAATTCCATTAACATTGCTTTTGACTACTCGAATATTTTTAAAGCATTTTGCTTGGTCACTATTAAGGATGTGATTACCATTTCCATAAGAAGAATGGCATTGTGAACATAAGTTATGGTGAATAGGCTAATTCTTATGGCAACACGTTTAGGAGTATAATATGCCTATAAGGTTTCAGACAAAATTTTACGCCATGCTCTAGGATTCTCCTCTAGCATTTTTCCAGGATTTCAATAATTACTCTATTTGATGACTCATCTTGACTATTAACATGAGCATAATATGGAGTTGAATTCAACAATTTTATACCATAATCTTAAATGAAATCCCTAATTTTATGGCATATAAACATAGTTCCCTGACCACTTGTTATCAATAAAGGAATTCCAAATTGATGAAAATTTTGTTCTTTAATGAACTTTACCACGTCTACTTGATTAACCTTTTTCAAAGGCTGAGCTACCCTCTATTTATTACAATAATTTGTGGCCAATAAAATATATTATGGCCTTTTAAAGAAGGTGGATATATCTTTCCACTAAGATCAGTGGCCCAACGTCTAAATGACCATGGTTTAATTATATAATGTAACTTGGTAGTAATAAGTCACTAAATTTTCCATATTTTTTCCACTGTTTACATCCTTTGGCATAAGATACATAATCTCTCAAGATTGATGCCTAATAGCAACTATGTCATTGTAAGAACCATCTCATATTTATTCCAGACTAATGTGGTCTATATAGCCCCTTATGAACTTGTCTCATCACTGTCAATGCCTCGGGCGTTCTAAAGCACCTCAAAAGAAGTCCATCATTACCTTTTCAAAGAAAGACTCCTTTGATCACCATGAAATTGAGTGCTTGTTGCTTAATTTTGAAAGGCATTTTCTTGCTAGGATTTTCAAAAAAATCCTTGATCTCCATTCTCTAGTCACGGGTGACTTCTTTATTGATATTAAACACTTCTAGAAGAATGCCCATTTTGTAAATGGATGAGTAGGACCTTCGTTGCACTGCAATAAATTTGTGAACTAAATCCTCAAACATTTTCAACCCAGATGCAATTTGTGATAGTATGTTTGCTACCAATTTTTTAACTCGTGGAATATATTGAAATTCTACTTCATCAAAGAATTATAGCAATTGAAAGGTGGGTGATATAATACAGTGACAAAGTTAAAATCATAAACTTATATTCCCCACTCATTTGGCATAACACTTATTACGAATCTCTCTCGATGAGAATTTCTTAAGCTTTAATATCAACTAGATTTTCCAGCCTAATTATCAAGCCATCATACTCTACCTGATTTTAGTGCGTTAAAAGTCCATTTTAAGTGATAGAAGAGTCTTTGTCCTATTTGGTACAGTTATGACTACCCCAACACCAACTGATTTCTCTATATTAGATTCATCAAATTTCAATTATATGGTTTCTTCTCACAACTGACTACTAAATGTCTACATCCTCTTGTACCTCAATCATGGCTTTTGCTAAAAACTCAATTAACACCTGGCCTTTTACATATTTTTTAAGGTAATATATCAAGTTGAAGTTTATAAGAGTCATAAGTCATTTCCCTATATTTCATGAGATGATTAGCTTATTCAACATATATTTCATTAAGTCAGTTTATGAACCTTGCAAACGTTATTTTGCAACAAATAATGCCTTAATTTTTAATAAGCGAAGTATAATGCCAAATATGTAGGAAAATCCCGGTGTGTGTATCACATACACACGGTGCGGAAAAACAAAAATTTTTGTTCCGGGACGTTTCCGAAAGCCAGGATCCATGTGTCTATATAACAAAGTCAAACCATAACGACCAAAGTAGACCGTCTCTAACGGTATCCACGCAGAGGTCGGAGAACCTAACCGGGG
>JAOTBA010000002.1:17534863-17551358 GCA_025629845.1 Erythroxylum squamatum | reverse complement strand
GTTATAGTTAATCTGAATTAACCAAGTAATTTTTAGAAGGGATAAAAAAAAGATTACACAATTCAACCCCCCTTCTTGTGTGTTGATTATCTTATTACTAACGTGTGATTCACTTCAATTCTAAATTGGTTCTTAGATGAAGAGCTATACCATTTGTTTGCATTATAACAAGAATTTGAAAGGTGTGGGAATCGCTGGATTAAAAGAGCATTCAGTTGGGATGGTGATGTGGAGCTTTGTAAGGCAGTGAGTCATGATGTGAAATGATAAATAAAGACTTTGTTTAAAGAGTTAGCATGAGAAAGATAGAAGACAAAGATTAAATGACAAAATTGGTAGTAGAAGTTCCTTTTATAGTGGTCAACATGATAGTGAGGATGTTAATGGAAATGTTGCACTTGATATGAGGAAAAGAAGAAGACATGTTTCTAACTTTTTAACACCACGAATAACTCCTAGAGCTCAGCCTTCAATTCATAGTGCCTTGCAACCTAAAGAAGCAGCTCATAATGTGGATATAAAAATGGCTAGATGGTGGTATAATTTAGGTATAACATTAAATGTTGCACTGTCTTATTACTACCAGTCTATGGTGGATGTTATTGCTTTTTACGGTCCAAGATTTAAAGTTCATTCAATTTATGACTATAAAGGTAAACTTTTAAGCAGCTCTATTTATGAAATAAACAATTATTTGGTTGAAAGAAGAATGATTTAGGCTATTTATGGGTGTTCAACTATGTGTGATGGTTAGATAAATAGTATTCTACAAAGGAGACAAAGTTTTTGAAGTCTATTGATATATTTGGCCTTGTTAGAAATGTTGATACTCTACTTCAAATATTTATGAAGTTGCTAATGAAACTAGGCCAAAAAAATTGTTCAGCTTATTATTGACAATGATTTTACTTACAAAACAACTAGAAGAAGATTGCAAAGCAGGTATAATTCTTTTTATTAGACTCCTTATATTGTACATTATATTAACCTCATGTTGGAAAATATAGGAGATGTTAGATAACATGTCTATATATATGTGTGTGTGTGTGTGTGTGTGTGTGTGTGTGTTAATTCAAGCTTTATGTACATATAACAACAACAAATGCATATGTTCATTTTTGATGCGTACGAAAAAGTCGTATAAAACGAAAGAACAAAGATAGTATTGTGGATAAACAGTAGATAGCCTGAATTGTAATTAATTAGTGGCTTAAAAACCTAATTGGTTTGGACTGTAAAAATTTTGAATCGTCTAACTTTTCAATTTAGTTTTTAAAATTTCAATTTGATTTACTTTAATAACTCTTATTATTAAAATTTGATCAGTTAATTAATTAATCAATCAATTTTTATAAATTAATAAGTTCTTATAAAATAAAATAAAATAATTAATTTTCTTTTAATAATCTCTTTTTTAATTAAACTTTAAATTTTATCAAATTTTTTAATCATATTTTAAATTCTTTACTAGATTAACTTCCAATTTAGTTTTTAAAACATTGATAATTATTATATTATTTTTAATGCAATATGCATTTAGATAATGTAAATATAAATGATTAACATCCATACTTTTGAAATCATCATTAACTCTTTCCTTCTGAAGTTATTCATGGATATGGGGTAAATAATTGGGACCAGACCGACTCATTGGTACGTTTGGCTTGGTTCCCATATCCTGACATGACGCAATAATAACCAAACATCGTAATTGAGAAATAAAATCTCCATTTCCTTACAACAACAGAGTTGGCAATGGACTGTAGACAAGCCTATGGGTACATACCTCTCAAAGGTGTTTCGCAGGGTAATATGAATGAGCCCAAGGCCAAGAGTATGCATACATGCATAGCTCTCTCTATACAAACAAAGAGTTTTGAGTTAAATAAGTAGGGTACTCGTAAAACAGACTGATTGTATTCCTGGAATTATACATATGATGGATTTCTCCAACAAATAAAATTTCCAAACAAGATCACTGTTAAAACCTGAGACAGATTACACTTCCAATACACTCGTAGATTACATCCAAGGCTGGGATAATACCCATCAGAGGTCTCGACAATAACAATCAATTTTATCGGCCTCCAGGACTTCTGTTCCATGATAAATAAGAAGGATCTCCAAGTCGCCTGAGATGACATAGCACGAGATACAAGTTAGCACTCAAGACATTGTCTCAAACTCAGCTATCTCAAATATACAATTGGATGATGAAAACAAATGATAGGTAGAAGCTGCTCTGGATGAGCCAATTAAGGTGAAATACATGTCCTACCCCCTTGCTCTCTCTCTCTCTCTCACACACACACACATACATGTGAGCATGTGTGCCTGTGAGCACGCAAACATGCACACCAAGGAATGTGCACAGGTGTCACTATATTCACCATCATCCTACAGATAATATCTCCATAACAAAAACAAATTTCAAACATGGCCAGAAGATGCAATATTTCACAAATACCAGGTTTGGTAACTCCTACATTAGAGCACCTGTATCCTTTTTTAACACAATCCAACCTTCTGTAAAGAAAGATCAGAAATGGGATAGGACAACAAAAACGTTGACACATCAAGTTTCAAAAGTGAACTGTAAATTCCCCATCAAATCATAACTCTAAAAGCAAAGGACTCATTCCGGTCTCATGATTGGTAAAACAAATTGAACCTTCAAGGCACCTACATATACGAACAGAAAAGTTACCTAGGCTTGACCAAATATATGACAGTGAAACAAACTGCCAAGAAGAAGCACAACCCGCCTACAGTGAGGTAAGCAATGCCAAGGAAGTCATTCTTTCCACCAAGCCAGCTTGTGGTTGAAAGTACAAGTTTCTTCTTGCCATTGAAACTGTAAGTATTGTAGTTATTCTCCAAGGTCACATCTATGACATCATCTGGCCTGAGATCCTCCTCAATCTTTCCATACAACTTTCTAAAAGTAGGAAGTGCTGCCGTTCGCATCCAAACAATGAGGTCCTCTTGCTCACTCAGCTATTAAAGTAGAAAAATTGTTATTCAGTCAGATCCCAAATTTGCAGTTTCAGGAAGCACCTTTAAGCAAGGACTTCCAACAAATAAATAAATTTTCAGCTGAAGTAGTATTGGATGATGTACAGAGTAAGCATTGAGGCAAAGTATAGAAACTTTGGAACAGGCAATAAAAACAGTATGAGAAACCACACATAAAGCAATAGAACCCAAATTCTATACTAATGTCCTAGCTTTTTAACATCTACCTTTTGTCCAATAGTGTGACTCAATCTCTGTGCTCTTTGTATATTCCATAAATAAAGCACATAAGCACAAATGCACCAAATAAAACTCAACATTCAAGAATATAATTCTTTTGACCAAATTAGACATGCGAGGGAAGATCACATTTCATTTAGGTTATGAGGTACACAAGCTTATTACTTTTGCCAATTCAACATAGCCATTGGAAGGGATGGCATTTCTTCCTCTGTTTTTAGCATCTTGGGTCACAAAATTGATGTTCAGTTGATTCTATTAACAGATTCATATTTATCATGATAGGTCCATTAAATACTTTACTCATAAGCCAAATTATCCTCTCCTCCACACTAATAATCCCTCTTCTCACACCAAAAAATATATTCAAATTCAAGAAACCTATGATAGTAACTTAATTTTTAAAGAAAAAACCACACTGGATTTGACAGTTCAGCAAAGACACTCCCTAGTCAGCTTGGGACTAGCTCTAGCTACGCTCTTGTAAAACTCGTGTCACTCTTCCTCCAATCAGAAGATTTGTCTCACAAACATAAAGTCACGCACTTGTTGTGTCAGCCTCCATACATAGGCCAAAAGCAGAAGTAAGCTGAGTTACTATGGTAAACAAGTACGGGAGATGACATTAATCATGTTTGAGGACCCGAAAACTAACTTAGTAACAACGGAAAGCTATTTCATCTTCTAGGTGAATTTTTCTATTTTTTACAGCTTGGCAAAATGAATGAAAAGAAGAATGATTGCTAAGTCAACATTCATTTCATAGACGAGAAGAGAAGTGCCTGCGTTTCAATAATTCTGTTTAAGATTCACACAGGTACTAAAACATCAGCTTTAACCAACTGAATTTTTTTTGCTTACACAGTAACGTCACTAGCACCAACAAACATGGGTAAATCAAAAACAACTTGAGTTGATTTGCGACCAAACTGAAGTCGTTAAAGCACTGGCCAGACTTGCCTTTCTAGAAATAAGATATTCATAATAGAGAAATGATATATCCACAATTGCAGGAGAAATGGGATATTAAAAAGCAGTTAAAGGCTTACAGGTATTGATTCATTGAGCTTTCCACCACCAATGATACCTCCACTCTGAAAATTCTTTGGGTAGACATTTTTGCCAAACTTATGGTCCCTGTCACTCTTCCATGAGATATCTCTCTTATTGATACTTAACTGAGAGCTGTTGCGTGAAAAGCTGTAAGTGTCATTAAAGAAACTCCAAGCTATTAGACCGCAGGGTACAATTACGGTCCCATTCAATTTGTCTTCTGGTTCACAGGTGCTTGTCTCATTCTCACCACTCAAACTTTTCAATTGCTCGTCACTTCGGCTTTTCACATACCTGAATTATAGAAATATCTTTAGATGGAACAACACCGTATATTAATCTACTAAAAATGATTATATTCCAAAGTATTGCCTCCATAGCACACAGTTAAATGTGATCAAATAAAATATCAAAATTCAGCCAGGAATAAACTACTTTTTTTCTTTTCTTACTTAAATATCCAGTAATCTCTTTGATTCTGACAGTAAATACACTTCAACAAACTAAAATTGCTACCTCACAAAGCACCTCAAAGAAGTGATTAGGAGTTCTCTATCATCCATAGATAAAATTACTGATCAGCATTTAAGTTGGCCATAATTAGCTCTCAAAGGGAATGTTGACAGAAGATAAAATTCCAAAAGTGGTAAATGTCACATATCACATGTCGCGTCTAATCATTCACAATCCAGGATAGTGTTTAAGTTCATTCTAGACATGAATATAATGAAGATTCCATTCAATAGTTCATAACTTCTAGTCATAGCTTCTTAAAAGAATCCCACCAAATGGCACATATGACAAAGATTAGCAACATACCTACGATGGTTCTGGTAGAAGTTATCCAGTTGATAATACACATAAATAGGTTTCTTCATATGCTTTGGAACCTAAAAACAAACAAAAATATGAGAAAATATGAGAAAATGGGATAGGATAAAAATAGGTCCATTCGTCAAGTAAACTCACAAACATAACGCTAATGTCTATACTTAGATATAAATACTATAGGAACATTATAGAACTGAAAAGTGTGCAATATGCTGTAGAATTTTTTCACTTAAAAGCCACCTAAAGTGTTATAGAAAGTACAAAAAGTTATCTTTAAATATAGTAACTACAACAATGACAAGCAATGGACAAGGTATGAGAAGCCTTACCCTCAAAGCTCGATTACATGTCTTCTTTCCAGGGGTCTGTATATATCCAACCTTATTAGTTCTATTTGATGCAGGAATGCATTCGACATCATACCGCTCAACTATTTCAACTACCTGATCAAACCAAGAGATTCCATTCAAATAAAACACAAGTATGAACAAGAAATAACAAGTAACCCCAGTCAAACTTACATCTCGAGAAGCAAACAGGGCAGCAACTCCAATTGGAATGAAGACAATGCTAACAAGCAAGAATGCTGAGATCACCTGTTCACACACCTCTGAGTTATTGATTGCCACTATGTAAAGTAAGATTGCTATAAGGACTTACAATAAATACAACGTACCCATTTAGGAGTGAGAATTGGCTTGCAAGCTGGAAGTTCTTGTTGTGTAAACTTCGAATCTGAAAGAAAACACAACCTGATTTCATTGAACTACAAAAGATTCTGACATATACCATAAGAAATTTTGGCCTGATTATCCAACAAAAAAAGGATTCCTATTTAATATCATCATTTAGCTCCCACTTAAAGTCACAACTGACTGTGGCTTTCAACGAATAGCGTAAAATTAGCAGATTCTTCCTATTTTTCTTGTTATTATCCTTTTCTTTTACCTTATCACTAACTCGTAAAAGGAATCTCGCTTAAGAGTCGGTAATTAGCCACTACTCTAACAAGCCAAATTCAGAGTTGCTACCAATAAATCTCAAATTAACACAATTACACCTCTCTCCAAAAACAGTGCTTCCCAGTACAGCCTAGCTGAAGTAGTTGAATCAAAAAGAAGGAGATCAGAACAAATGAGAAATGTAATGAAAAACAAATAGTTTCAAGCATCAGCGTACGTGCGAGCCTAAAATATGGAGAATTAATAACTAAAAGGATCAAGGGAAAAGAAGGCAAGGCACAACACAGACCCTGTGAATGAAACTAAGCAACAACTGATGAAACCAAATATATCTTCAATTCTCAACGATTAACCCCAGAAGAGACCCAAAAGATACAGAAATGTAATTTCCCAACACTAAACCAGAAAGTTCCAACAAGGAAAACGAATCTAAGATAAAAAAAAATTCCACTTAAAAGAAAAACACCATAATCAATCAAAAGCGGGTATTGATAAAAGTGAAACTCACATTTGGGTCGCTTGGAATTCCTTCGAGGAGCAGAAGAATCAGCCGATCCGTTACCATTACCAGGCGTGCTTAAGGGGGGCGTAGTATTATTCATCAGATGAATTGAAAAGAGAAGACCCTAAAAAAAAGCAGAACAGAAAGAGATAGACAAGCTATCGATGACGGAAAACACGAAGTAACAAACGGGTTTGAGAAAAGACCAAGGGAGAGTTACTAGTTATACAACAACTAATAATATGAATAAAAAAAAAAAAAAAGGAGGAGGAGGAACTAGGAAGGGTGCTTGATGTTGTCCTGTTTTGACTTTTAAACAGCTTCTTTTCCTTACCTCTCTAGATCTCGGCGGGTTTACAGACCCAGTCCTTGTCTCCCTAAGGTAAAGAAAAATCAGCGAAGAGAGTGAGAAAGACCCGATGAAGAAATTTCAGAAGAGCCGGTCAACTTCGGGCACGCAGACACGTTTTCATCAAAATTAAGTGGGATGGATCGTGAACGAGCTTAGACTTGTCCTACGTTACATTTACAAGTAGCATGTTTTAGTATTTAAATTCTATTAAAATGAGTCCTCTTCACGGTAAACAATATTTTATTTTATATTAATAATCTAGTTTTAGTTTGACTTTGGATTCTTTGTATTTGAAAAAAAAATATTTTATTTTATAAAATATATATTCTCTTTTTATTCCAAAATTAATTAATTATCATCAAAATTGTGTTAAAATTAGATTACAATAAATTGTAGGTTTATTTACTAGAACTAAAACTTGAATCCTTGGATAAATATGAGAATTCATGTTTTTATATTAAAAGAATAGATTACATTTTTCCACTCTAAAATTTTTATTAAATTTTAAAATAAATTTTGATCTATTAATTAATCTAAATAATATTATTTAATTTTTAATCTAAAACAAATCCTAATTACTTAATTAAAAGATTTTTGGTAGAGCCCTTTTAAAAAACATTTCTTTTGAAATTATTTTCTTTGGATTTGTCCATATCGCAAATTTGGGGTTTATAAAACAGAAAAATACAAAGGGAAGTAATTAGGATGTTGCTTTGAGTATTGGGAGTTGGTAGAACAACCTCTATTTTCTAACAATTTCAGGATTGAATTTGCTTGCCGCTATGAATCCTTGGGAGACAAATTCAGACTTAGAACTATTTTGGGTTTGATTTTATTTTGGAAATTAGGATTTGGTTTTTAATTTATTACGATTAAATATTATTGTTTAAATTAACTGAAATTTATTATAGATTAATAACTTTTAAATATTATTTTTAAGGGAGGATCTTATGAGTATATTATTAATTAAAAACATTAAATTTGTGTCACATCAATTAACAAATGAACACTTAATTTTATTTAAATTTTTGTCCACTTAGGGTTCATTTAGAATTTTTGTTTGGAATATTGTATGTTAGTAAAAATCTTAAAGTCAAAAATGAACATTTTACAAGTTAGTATATAAGTTGTTGTAGTGATAAATATCGAATTTTAGAGATAATTAACTAATATTATTACCAACTTAAAATTAATTATATTGATTTATATATAAATTTTGTCAAAATATGTTTTAGAAATTAGAAAATAGTTTTTAAATATTATAATTTAAGTAAAATAATAAAAAACATTGTTAATATTTTATGAAAAAAAATCAAACAAATCTTAAACCATCCAATCAACGTTTCTCTTCACTTACATAATATTTTGTGTCCTAAATAAATAAACTAATTTATAGAATAAAATCCAATTTAACTTTATTCTTATGTCAAATACGGCAGTATAAATGATTCCGAAGTCTCAACTTGCTCATTCATGAATTTAAATAGAGACTTTTGTTTTTATGTGTAATTTAAAATTTTATACAATACACAAAAGATATATTTTAATTATTTTTTCTTTGCTGTTTTTCTCTTTTCCTTAAACTCTACTCTTCTTCTCCTCTTGCTTTATTTCAATTTTCTTATATATTTATATAATCCTTAACATTATTTCAAATTACCATAAGCTTTTCATTATTCTATTTCATCCACTCCTATAAATTAAGTTTCAAGTATCATCTATTTTCTATCAATCTTAAACTAAAATTTTAGATTGAGATATAATTTTAATATTTAAAATTTTTTAATTGATTGATTCAAATAATATATGTTGACGCTTAAAATACATAAATTAAAAGGGAGAGATATGAATTGTGTATTTTATTATTAAAAAAACTCATTATTAATAATTACAAGTTAAAAACAAATTAAAATTATAACCAATAAAACTCAAGATATGCAACTTTAATACGGGTTTTATGGAATTTAAAGCTAAATCTAGAAGCTTGATGAAAGATGCTAAATCTTTAGAGATCGTGGTTAACATGTTTTAAAGATTTTTCATGATTTTAATTTCTTATTGTTAGAACTATCCATTTAATTCCATATTTATTTGTTGGATTATATCTTCAAACCACTTTTCAAAAGAATCCATCCTATTGAAAAGTATACAATTAATTTATGTAATTAGCATATTTAGATCTTTCTAATTGAAAACTAACATACACAGACTACCTAAAGTAATTTTGTTCATGCAACTTTTTTTTTTTTTTTGGAGAATGGGAAGAGATTATATTAATCTATACACAAAGATGTACAAAAGTAATTAGTAATTAGTAAAAATATATTGAAGGCATTCTTTTGGGAAATTTTTGGAAAAGAATCGTTCCATCTATTTTAGTTATTAAATATAGTTTGTGTGTTATAACTTATAACTCTAACCCCTTTTAAGGATATACTTGACTAAGTAAACTAAACGAAAATATGGTTTATATGTTATAACTCTAACCCCTTTTAAGTATATACTTGACTAAGTAAACTAAACGAAGGGGTTCATTTCTTGTTATAACTAGGTATAATTAAATGAAGTCTATGAGATGGAGTGAAGCGAAGGTACCTAACAGTTGACCAGTGGATGTCGGTAGGACAGTGCAAGACGATATTCATTAAGATTTGAAAGAGGTAGGTCGTGAATTTTTGACAGAAGTAGAGAAGGAGTAATAAGAGTAGACATAGGTTTGGAAGAGTTAGATGACTTCGGTGAAGAAGATCTCGAGTATATTTGGATTAAGTGAGAAGAAGGCTAGTGGATGTAAATGTAGCATCAAAGCCAGAAAAAGTAATGAAGGGGGCTTAGGTCTTTGATAGTAAAAGTAGTATGAAGATCATGAAGGATAGTTTAGATGAATTTTTGTGAAGAACCTCTTACTTAGATATCATCCACATAAATAAAAAGAAAGGTAGTATGAGTAGGTATGGAGTGAATAAAGAGAGAAGTATCCCTTTATGAGTTAATCTATGAAACCCGGCGCTAGGAGACTATTTGAGACCATAAAGTGCTTTATAAAAAAGATAGACATAATGAAGATGATGAAGAACAGAAAAACTAGGAACAGAAAACTGGTTCCTAAAGATTTCTATGTAGAAACACATTGTTGACATCAACCTGACAAATTGGCCAATTTCTAGCGAAATCAAGAATAAAAATGATCCAAATGGTGGTTGATTTAATGACTATAGTAAAAGTGTCAGTATAATCAAGATTAGGTGATTAATGATAACATTTGGAAACAAAGTGAGCTTTAAAGCGATTAAGAGAGCATCATGATTAAGTTTGGTTTGGAAAACACACATGTAGCCAACAATATGTGTACCTGGAGGAGGAGGAATAAGAGACCAAGTATTGATGTGATGGAGAGCCTTGAACTTATTAAGCATTGTTTGGCGCCAATCAGGAAATTTGTTTTCATAAGTAAATGAAGTGGGATTAGGATCAAGAGATGATTGCATGGTGGTGTTATAAGTAATATGATCAGGAAAGTTTTGAGTTTTTAAGTGCAATCACGTGTTTGGGTAACCATTAGGTGGGAGGATGGTGGTATTAGTTAAGGTATTGGTGGTAGAGATAGAAGAGATGTTGTGGAATTATGGAAACATATTAGAGGAAGCAATGGGATTTACAGGGAAAGTAGGTGTTAAATTGAAATATAGTAGTAAGGAAAGGGAATTATGAGAAGAAGAAGAGATGGGTATAAGAAGAGGGAATTGGGGTTTCAAGGAAATGAACATGACTAGAAATATAAATTTTGCTAGTTGAAGGATCAAGACAACGAGATCCTTTATAGGTAGCATAACTATGAAACACACATAAAATAGATTTTGGTTTAAGTTTATTAGTTCTAGTTAGACCAAGAAAAGGAAAACATGTATAACCAAAAAACACAAAGATGGTCAAGGTTAGGAGGTGCATGAAGCAAAAGTTCATAAGGATATTTGTAGTGTAACAGAAAGGAGGGCACGGGATTAATGAGATAAACAACTATGAAAATGAGTAAAACCAGGAGCAATTGGGAAGAGAGCTATGAAGTAGAAGGTGATTACAGTTTAAGTGATATGATAAATTTTGCATTTAGCAATATCATTTTATTGTGGAGAACGAGCATAGGAAATACAAAAAATAATACCATGAGTAGTCAAAAAATGAGCAAACATTCCTTTGATGATTTCAACAGCTCCATTACATTGAAACATTTTAATTTTGGTAGAAAATAAGTTTTCGGCAGTAACTTTGAAAAGTTGAAATTTGTGTATAACTTAAGACTTATTAGTGAGAGGAAATATCGAAGTGAATCGACTAAAATTATATAAAAATATAAAATAACATGAAACAGATAGAGATAAAGAGGTTAAGGGTTCACAAATGTCACAGTGAATAAGCT
The DNA here is from genome assembly GCA_025629845.1 of Erythroxylum squamatum. Lineage (NCBI taxonomy): Eukaryota > Viridiplantae > Streptophyta > Magnoliopsida > Malpighiales > Erythroxylaceae > Erythroxylum > Erythroxylum squamatum. Next base: position 17,539,986 of record JAOTBA010000002.1, on the reverse strand, counting down.
CAAAAGATTTTGTACAAACTCTAGTAGATGATGTAAAAGAAAGACGATAACTTTGACCTTGAAGACATGATGATAATCAATATTGAAACTAGGCACTATGAGTGACTGAAATAATTTGGAAAAAAAATTACTAAAATGGATGACTGAGGCATTGTTGCCAAATCTATGGAGAAACTTTACAAACATCAAGAGCTATGGGATTGGCAAAATGAACAAGAATCTTTGAGGGATACAGATTATTATGGACACTTCTTACGAAGAGTGAAGTCTTGGTTGAAAGATCCTTCATAATATAATAAGATGGATCAAATTTATTTAAATAAGAATTGCCTTTAACAAAATGTGTAATATAAAGTAAATTTATAGCAAGATGAGTAATAATGAGAATATTTTATAAATATAAAGGTATATGATTTGTTGGGAACGTTAAGAAGCCTTTAGAAGAGATAGAAAGAGTATTTTTATTTCTGACTACCACTTAGTCATTTCTTTGATATGGTTAGAGCGAGTCAACAAGATGTTTACTAGGTGTTGTGTTGGAGGAAGTTGCCGTATTCGGAAGGCACTCTATAATTTCACTAAAAAAATAGGCGAATGAGGTTGTAGTGGGTTAAATATTTAGTGCTTAAAAGATAGGTTGAATTATTATCAGATCAAAAGGAGGGGTGAATGAATTATTTCTAGATTACATATACTTGAAACGATAGATAACAACCATATGATTAATTATTTTACAAAATTGACATTTTAGAGGTCATTAATTTGAATTAGGCTGGGAATTAGAAGAAAAATGTGGGTTGTATAAGGGATATTAAGATGGGCTTGAAGTATGTTATTGATTGGAAATAGGGGTGAATGGGTTTCATAGGCTGGGAAGGTGGGCTCTAGGCTGAGATATGTTTGTTTAGGAAAGGTGAGGGTCCATTTGGGCTAGGTCCTTGAGAAGGAATGTGTGACCCAACCTAGTTGAAATAAGAAAAAGACCAAAATTGGTCTATGTTGTGGGCAAAGCTCACCCTATTTCTAATTGTTATCTAGGACATCCACCGTTGCGGTGAGCTAAGAACTGACTACCATGAGATGCCATAAACACCATTTCATATTGAGATTGATGAAGGGATAATAGACATTATTTATAAGTGAAGCTTAACTCGCAATTTTGAGAATAAAAGAGGTACTTTACGATTCTTTATGGTAGTGACGAATGACTTGTAATTGGGAGGTAAAGCATTAAGTATAAAGAGGACTAAGTCTTCAAATGAAACTAAGTTTCCAGTGGCTATTAAATCTTTAGTTATGGATATGATAGTTGTTAATCAGCGATGGAGGAATCGCCTTTCTTTGGTACTATGAAGGTGCTATCGGAGCAAGGATTTTTTGGTCATTGTTTGTTAAAGAAAATAATCTTCAAATTTTGCCTATGGAGTTTAAGTAGTGTCACAATCGAAAGTAAGGATCACCATAATAGAGATAAGAGTTGTGGTGAGGTAACAACAAATAAATTTGTCTTTCTTCTCACAATCTAAGAAGTTTGCTAAAGGAGATGATTCACTAACAATAGGATCATAATGCTTTGATAGTAAGGAGATGGACTCATCAATATAGCCAAGCAAATCACAAGTGAGTAGTATGGACTTAACTTCGTTTCTCCAAATTAAATATTTGTTATGTAAAGTAATAGTGATGAAGTTGGTGATATTGGTGATTATTAGTGTAGTGTTGTTTGAAGTCATTTTTGGTATTGGGTTTGACACTTGTATTAAGACTGGCGTAGAGGTGTATGTCAGAAAGGATAAAAGGGATGAAGAAAATGTAGAGGATATACTTAGGTAAGCTTTGATACCATGAAATGAAACGATATCATGTGTAATTAAGGTGTTTTTATATTATTTTATAAATTTTAAAGGTTTACATATGCATTTATACACGTTAAACCAATGCTATACTTAAGGAATTTAAACTTATCATATCTAATAAAATTACAATAGAATGATAAGATGTAATAAAAAAAGATAAGAAAATATAATTAAGATCAATATTTGCTAATGATAAGTTGCCAACATTTAGGTTGTCAATGAGATGCTTGGAATTCTATCAGGAGTGGTGAATCTTTTATTGGCTGCTCAATTACCTCCGAATATCTCAAGCTGTACCCAATCACCACCCTATGAGTAACCTCTGAAAGGCACCGATGAATGGAATCAAAGCTTAGGATCAGTATCCGAGATATCCTTAAATATCTCAAGTCAAATAATACTTGCATCATTGCTATGATGAGACTATCATTGACACTGGAATATAATATCCATATGATTGTCTCATAATATTTCAATCCAATGTACTTACTACCCTTAGTAAGCATCCACATGTTAACTCTAAACAACTAATGTTTACAGCTTATAAGATCTACTGCTGGATCCAACCAAAGAGTATAACATGTGCTAGTCTATTTGAATTAAGATATCCCATCTCGTTAATCCTATGACTAGGGAAAGTTTAGATATTAACATAATTATACATGATAGAAATCTCATTATTATGATCTCATCATGATTTCCTCCATGCTATGCTTTGTATCAAGGATTTCATTAAATCAATTTAAGATCAACATCAAATCCATACATATATGAACATCGAAATAATAAAAAATGCATTTATTAATCATAAAATGATTTGTACAATAAGTGCTAAAGGTGATTGCCTTTAAAGCACTTCTCTAACAATATCGGTACATCACAACAAATTAACCGACCCCAACTAATATTTGCAGCTAATTGTTCAATATTATGCCTCAAACCTAGAGTTTCTAACAATTCAAAATCAAAGTATCAAGGAGGCAATAATTCTCTATCTTTAAAGTCCCAAAATCGTATACCTTCGTTGTCTAAAAAAATTGGGAATGGGGCATAAAAATTTGTCGCTATATCGGTTTTACCTTCACCAGAGAATTGTTGACACAATTGATCGTTGGTTTTCCGAGCGACAAGCTTCTTTGGAGCCATTGAAGAAGAAATATCTGCAAAAATAGGCAAAAGAGAGAGTCTGTACGTTTTACAGAGAGAATGAAATAAGAACTCACCAAATCCTTGTATTTTTGATGGCGTAGTGTGAAATAAGTTTAAAAGAAGTGATTAATGATGGAAAAGATGAAGAAAATACCAAAGTTTGGGAGAAAAATAAAAGATTTTCGAAGATAGGGTTAGTGAGATAGTTGGCTGCTGAGAGGGAAAGTGAAGAAAGAAGAAGAAAAAAAGGGCTTTTAAAAAAGTTTCTATCGAAGGATTCCCACGTTCCATGATCGTGGGTTAATGCTCCAGAAGTTTCTAGAGAGCCTTCCCACGCTCGTGAAAAATGGGTCCATTTTCACGATGGTGGGTTAAGGCTCCAAAAAGTTTATAGAAAGCCTTCCTACGCTCGTGGGAATCAACCCAATTCTCACAATCGTGGATTGTCCAACTTTTCCAACTTCATAGCCTTCTTCTAAGGTTAGCATGCATTCCTAACATTCAATCAACCTACCATCACATCAAAATCAACTAACCAAAGAAAGAAAACAAGTTAATACTCAAACAAAATTCAAACCAAACATAATCAAAATCAAACAAATCAAACGCACAAGTAAGCAAAAGAAAGGTAAACATGCTAAGTTAAGGTCATTAGCTCAACCATTTCACATGTATTCATGAAGGAGTAGAAGAAAGGAAAGATATAACTTCCCTTTCTTGTGAGTATGTCCCTCTATAGTATGGCTTGCATCTATGCCCATTGACCTTGAATGCTTTACCCTTGTCATTTTCCAACTCCAAAGCTCCATAGGGAAACACTTGAATAACTTTGAATGGTCCACTCAATTTTGACTTGAGCTTTTTAGGAAATAATCGAAGTCGTGAATTGAACAAAAGCACCAAGTCCCCACTCTTGAACTCCTTCTTCTTGATGTGAGCATCATGCCACTACTTTGTCCTTTCCTTATACAATTTGGCATTTTCATAAGCGTCAAACCTCAGTTCTTCTAATTTGTCAAGTTGTAACAATCTGTTCTCACCCGCAAGCTTCCAATCCATGTTTAACTTCCTAACAGCCCAATAGGCCCGATGCTCTAACTTCAAAGGTAATGGTACGCGTTGCCATACACAAGTCTATATGGAGTAGCTCACTTTTTTAATTTGCTGATAGAAAGGCTCATTATACATAATCATTTCATGTTACTTCATTGCATGAGTCTTTACATTCATCAAAAGATATTGAAACTTTTGATTTTAATTAATCTTTTAAATAATCTTTTGGGAACAATTTAAGAGGTGTTTTAATCATATTTAGATTAAATAAATTAGGTTTAAGCATTTAAAATTGTTAAAATAATGTTTTTGGGGTGATTAGCGTCCTATATGCGTCAGTAGTCAATCAATATAAGTTAAAATTATTAAAATTGATGTAAAATGAGTTTATAGCAATATTGGTTGATGTATTGATCGATCAATACACCATATTGGTCGATCAATGCGCCATATTGGTCGATCAATATATGTAATTGTCGACCAGGGTCCAATGGCTAATGAATCTAGTGTTGTAAATGCATATTGTTGACCAAAATGTTATATTTGGTTGACCAGCATATTATACATAGCCATTGTAATTATTAGTTCTTGGTTCCAACGACTATTTTAGGTCTCAAAATACTATAAATAGGTGTTTTCTCATTGATTTTAGTATCAAGGTCTTGGGTATTGTATCTATATATTTTAAAGGGTTATTTTAATCATTTGAACATTATTATCTTATATTTGTGTGAGTGAGTCATTTTTGAGTTATCAAGTGAATAAGTGAGATAATTTGTTAGTTGTAATCTTTTAATAGTGGTGTTGGATATTACATTTGGGAAGCATTCCAAGTGGGATTGAAGTTTCTCTTCACCTTGGAAGAAGATTGTAAGAAAGAGTCCTCTTTACCAAGAAAGATTGCAAAAATGTTATTTTTCACTTTAAAAGAAAAATTATAGTAGTGGTTGGGCCGGCTGCGCAAGGCCCAGGCCCATCTTCACATGATCACGGCCCGTCCGACCCATCAGGAGTTAGACTCCCATGCAGATATGAAGATTTACGTAAACCTAGCATTCACGGCAT
>JAOTBA010000002.1:17517821-17534763 GCA_025629845.1 Erythroxylum squamatum | reverse complement strand
GAGCTGTCAAGCTCAACCCGTTTTCCTCCTCCTCAGGTGAAGATCGTGAAGACCGGTAAATCCTTGCGGGCATTTGGTCGAATCCGAGAGAGATTTAGCTTTTGCATTAGAATGCTAGTTAAATTTTTGAGAGCTTTAGAGAGCATATTGAGCATTGAGCATTTTGTGTATTTTGTAACTCATGGCAATGACAATATGTACCTTAAAGCTTGAATTTGAAGATTTTATGAATTACCTTTGGGATGAACTTGAAAGCCCCCTTTTGATGCATAAAGTATACATTTGCAAAGTTTATTGAATTGAATAGTATTGAGATTTGCTTGTGGTGGTTGAGGCAAGAAGTTGAGATTGAAATGATTAGAAGTGTTTTTTTGATGTTTTGTAAGAACTTGAAGGTTTTTTGGAAATGCTTGGGCAAAAGCTGGAATTTCTTTGTCCAGCTAGTATCCGTTAAACGGACACTCTCGGGTGGATTTGGACCCTGCGTTCAGTCCATGTCCGTTAAACGGACATGTGTGTCCGTTTAACGGACAGCCTCGGGAGAAAATGGCACCTTGTTGAGGATGTGTCCGTTTAACGGACATGTGCGTCCGTTTAACGGACACTCTCGGGTTGTTTTGATCCCTTGTCCAGCCCATGTCCGTTTAACGGACTCAGTGTCTGTTTAACGGACAGTCTCGAGTGAATTGGAGATTTTTTTTGCCATCTCGTGTCCGTTTAACGGACATGTTTGGGCCAGCCCTAGTATTAAATGTCTTTGACCGTTTTCGAATCCGAACTTTGTTCTGTGGCCTCCTTGAGAGTCGTAGACTTTAATGTCCTCTTTCTAATGGATTGAAAATGAAAACAAATTAATTGATGTAAGAAAAGTTTTGGCTTCCGCGCCAAGTATTTCTCAAATTGGTTTGTCTCCTGTCCGAATAGGTTTTGCTTCGAGGGTTCGTTGAGGTAACCCTATTGTGGCAGCCCGCCAGCGTTTTTCGTTTTGCCCTTCGGATTGTTGAGTTCCGGGAAAGTGGTTCGACATCACGGTCGGGCTCCAGGAACAGGACCCAACACTAGCTCTATCACAAAGGTGTCCACCCTCTATTCCTACACTAAAATGATCAATTCCTACCCTAAACCAATATCAAACACAAAAGAACAACCACGAAGATCAAATTAAACAAAACACACAAAACAGGTCCTGAAACACAATAATACTAACCTATCATGCAAGAAACACATCCAAATACTTAGAAAAACACATACTTATGCAAAATTATCAGTGATTTCTCAATATTTTTAATTTTTGCTCTATCTACTTTTATTCCCTTATATGAGATTATATAGCCTAAAAGTTTGTCTTCTTGTACCATAAAATGACACTTTTCCTTATTCTAAATTTGATTACTCTCCTCATAATGTTTAAGCACTCTTTCTAAATTATAGAGGAGCAAATTAAAAGAATAAAAAAGAAAATCATCTGTAAATACCTCTATGATGTCCTTCACTAAATCATAAAAAATGACCATTAGGTTTCTCTAAAATGTAATAGGTGCATTGCATAACCCAAAACTCCTATAAGTAAATATATTGTATGAACACACGAATATCGGTTTCTCCTAATCCTTTGGGGTTATAAGAATTTAAAAATAACCTAAAAAACCATCCAAAAAGTAACAGTACATATGGTCGGTTGGTCGTTCAAGCATCTAGTCAATGAAAGGAAGGAAAAAATGATCTTTCTAAGTGGTGCCATCCATCATTTTATAATATATGCATGCTCTTCACTCGATGATAATCCTCATAAGAATCAACTCATTCTTCTTATAAGGTATAGTCATCCCTTCTTTTTGGAATAACCTGCACAAGACTCACCTAAAAACTATTAGAAGTAGGGTAAATAACACCTGCATCACGAAGTTTAATTACTTTAACTTTGAAAACATCCTTCATATTTGGATTAAACCTTCTTTTGGATTAAATCTTCTTTTGGATTACACAGACGAATTGAAATTATCTTCCATGAAAATCTTATTTATGTTAAGAAAGGAGCTAATTCCTCTAATATCTAAAATCTTCCAAACTATTGCCCTCTTATGCTCTCTAGTTGCCTTTAATAACTTTTCTTTTTATTCTACCTTTATATTTGATGTTATAATCATCAATAATTTTGAGTCCTTCTCTAAAAATGCATACTCAAGATGATCCAACAACTTTTTTAATTACAAAATAGGTGGGTCTTCAATGAAGGGTTTCAACTTCTTTTTACTTATGTCAATCTCATTAAATTCTTTCTTCTAGACCATAGATTTGTTAGCTTAAAGATTAGTTATTTGCTCAACTTTGATGGGGTTAGCTTTATTCTTCTCCCCACCTTGAACAAAACATAACTCCAACAGGTCATCCGGACAATTTCCTTCACATAATGAAAAAATACATCGTCAATAGCATCAAGAAAGTAACAACTATCATCTTATTTAAGACAGTGTCACATAGCATCTGATAGTTTAAATATCACCTCTTGATCCCCAATCTTAAGCACCAATTTACTGTCACTAACATCAATTATAAGTTTAGTAGTAGCTAAAAAGGGTTAGCATAAAATTAGAGGTACTTCAATATCCTTATCCATATCCAATATCATAAAATCAATTTGAAAAACAAAGTTGTCTATTTAACCAATACATCCTTAATAATCCCTATAAGATGTTTAATTGACCTATCAACTAATTGAATGCTCATTCTAGATAGTTTAGGCTCTAATAACACCAATTTCTTAAATAAATTATAGGGCATGAAATTAATACTAATCCTTAAATTAGCAAAAGATTTCTTAATCAATAAATTTCCAATTGAACAATGAATAGTAAAGTTCCCTGGATCTTAAGCTTTTTAGGTATCTTATTTGGAAACTTATAAATCTCTTATGTTAAACCCTACAAAATGACATAGCACTCCTCACTTAATGTCACAGTAGATAACTTCTCCAAATTCTTCTTATTTGAAAATAGCCCATACAAAAGTTTAGTTTATTTAGGCATCTATGAAAGAATCTCAACAAAAGGTCAGTTAACGTGGAGTTGTTTAAAAAGTCTAAGAAACTTACTAAGCTACTCATCCATGTGATTTTTCTTCAACTTTGTTGGGTATAGAATGGTAGACTTAAACTCCTTCAAAGGTTGATTTCACTCACCATCTTTCTCCTTTATTATTTTCAGCAATTTTCTCCTCCTTAACTTATTTCTCTTTTACTCTTAATTCCTTATCACTTCTAAGAGAAACTACCTTTACATGCTCTTTAGTATTTGTTTCAGTATTGTTTAGAGTCTCTTTACTATCTCTCAAAAACCAACTTGGCAAGTTGTCTAATCTGGTTCTTCAAGTTATGAATAGAAATATCTTAATGTCTTAACGAAGTTTCAATAGCCTATAAGCGAGCGTCAAATATCTTAATAAATTTTGACATGAGATCTTCTAAACTAAGCTTCTTCTCTTAAGGTGGATGGTACTATTAAAATCTTAGTGAAGGGTGCTGTTAAAATCTTATTGAAGGGTTTTGCCTTTGCTATCCTTGATTTTCCTAAGAAAATTTTAGGTGGTTCGTCCAACTTGGATTATATATGTTACTATATGGATTGTTCTGGGGATGAGGTGCATTACCCATTTAATCAACATATTCGGTTGTTTTTTTATTATCTTTAACAATTTGACATTCCTAGCTTACATGTCCTCCCCTACCAAAGCCACAATGTATTACTTGAGCTAGTTGTTATACAACTGATAATTCATCATTCTTTTTACTGAGAGCTTCAATATGTACTACCATATTTGTAACTCTATCAACATTATAAAAACTAGCGAGTTTGCTAGGCTTTGCTTGAGTGGAATGCCATTGATAACTATTCATAGCCATCACCTCAATCAACTTTAGGCATCTTATTATTTAAAATACCTCCTGTTACTACATCTATCATCTCCTTAGTTGATGAATTCAAATAATTACAGAATGTCTGAACTTGTAACATATAGGATGTCCATGATGTGCACATTTTTTTTTGTAAGTCCTTAAACCTCCCTCATATATCGTATAATGTTTCTGACTCATTATGAGCATAAAAAGAGATATCATTTCTCATCTTGGTAGTTTTGGCTAGTGAGAAGTACTTCATCAAGAATTTTCATTCATCTGATCCTATACAGTAATAGATCCTCTGGAAAGAGAATTCAACCACTAATTAACCTGATTCCTCAATGAAAAGGGAAACAACCTCAATTTGATTGCATCATTAGTCGCTCCATTAATCTTGATATAATATCTTTAGAAAAAAAAATTAAGTCCTCGTATTGTAACCCATCCAACTGAACAAACTATTGACCATTTGAATGACATTTGACTTGATCTAAAAATCGTTGGTTCAAACATCTAGCTTGATGATACTGAACTTAATTCCAGTTAATGATGGCCTCACATATTCATACATGATCCTTCATAATTCTGTCATGATTGCTGATTGCTCATCTCTAAATTCTTGCTCTAACTCTTCTTACCGTTGTCTATGTCTCGTTCTAAGATTCCAAATAGTTGTTCTCTCAATTTGTGTATCTTTTTAAACAAATTTAGATGGATTGTCTTGGGTCATAAATGACATGCGAAAAGATGATTGACACTCCCATTCTCCGTACATTCCTAAGTAAGCACGGGTACAAAGAGGAGTAAAATCCAATAGTTCTAACTTCAAATTTATGACTTTGTAGAATTTTGTCGTTCCTATAAGCATATAAATTCTAGATGAACGAACATATCTATAATTTTGAGGTAAGAATTAGTTGTTAGCACCTTAAAATCAACAGTTCTAACTTCAAATTTAATATTTTATCAATAAAGTTTCCGATGCTAATTTATTGTTTCATAAGATTTTGCTAATTATTTGAGGAATTAAAGTTGAGTGTGTTTCTACAAATTTTGAGCTTCCGTTTTCAAGTATTGATTGTTAAGCCCTCAAGGGGTGTGGCTCGATGGTTGAGAGCGGAGCTTGGCTTCGGTTAAATCTCAGGTTCGATTTCATGCTAGTCCCTCTTATAAGAGCCTGAGACAGCTGAGGTTTTACATGTAGGTGAAAAACTAGTTGGGCCCTCAATGATGAGGTGTATCCGCTTGGCTCGCCTGTAGGGTGGTGCGCCAATTAGACCCTCGGAGAAGTGTATCCGCTTGACTTACCTACGAGATTTTCTCGAATAAAAAAAAGTATTAATTGTTAAGATTGGTATGTTGTAATCAGGTGAAGACAGATCATGCATCATGTCTATGATAACCTGACCTTTTAAATTAAAATTTAGTATACATCCTATTACTATTAGGATATATTTAGTGGCATTTAAAAGACCAATAATTGGAATTTGGAGGCTGTAAGTTGGGTAGGTCGTGCTGCAAACAACAATAGTTTTTAAATCGGAGTTTTTGAGAAGCAAAAAGTTTGGAACAGACAAAGGACAACTCAACGGCCTTCGTAACGACGCTCAGATTTTCTGTCCAGTTTTATTCTGTCTTATTCTGTCTCATAAAATCTCAGTCATTTATTTTGTAGGACTCACGCAGATCTCATGCGGATCCCACATAAATAAATGGCTGAGATTTATTGGGCACAATAAGACACTATAATATTGGACAGAGGATCTGAACTCTAACAACCCCAGATTCTCTGTCCAGTTTTACTCTGTCTTATTATGTCTCATGAAATCTCAGTCATTTATTTTGTAGGACCCACGCAGATCTCATGCGGATCCTACATAAATAAATGGCTGAGATTTATTGGGCACAATAAGACACTATAATATTGGACAGAGAATCTGTACTCTTCGTAACGGATTTACTTAGCCTTGGGTTCTCCTATATCTTCCACGTGTCCAGTCCAAGTCCAACACCGCTTAAGAGTGTTAACATCTTTGCTCATTCAACACAACACTCCAGTCATCAAAACCTTATTACTTAACTAATCACTTCACGACAAATGAGAATAGCGATCATCACCGGCACGGGACGCATGGCATCCGCAGCTCTTAGGTTAATCTTCTGCTCTTCTTCCTCCCATAGACTCGCCTCCCTCACTGCCATCTCTTCTCTTCACGTCTGTCGCCTCGTATGTCCCTTGCGTTGCCTTTTGATTGCTTATATATGTGCTATATGTGATTGTGTGATTCCTGCTCATTCTGATGAACTGGAAATGCCCTTGGAATTTGTATAGATGAGTACGAATACTCAGAGTGTTGCTTCTCAGCTGAGAAGTTCCGGTCTATTACGGACTCAAGGTCTCATTGGTGGCAAATGGGTTAATGCTTTTGACTCCACCACCATTCAGGTTCTTTTGCTTTCCTCACTTGTATATGTAATTGCCCACTAAGCGTGTCAAGTTGGTGATATTGTCTTGATTGTTTTCCTGTTTTTGATTCTGTTCTCTGTAGTTGTTTACAAATTGCAGGGACACAGACAAATTGGCTTATTTCTTTTGTTTCTATGATTGTTCATTCAGAAATTGAAAAAGACAAGGCACCATGTTCCCATTTTTTATTTTATGTGTTCTGTTTCCAAAGACCTTGAACTCGACATGCAAACTTTGTTCCGCTAGGTCCACTATTATTTGTTTTGTTCCATGTATGAAGTTCATGTGATGACAGGTCAACGATCCAGCTAGTGGTGAAATTATTGCAGAAGTTCCATGCATGGGTGCCAAGGAAACAAATCAAGCAATATCTTCAGCATATGATGCCTTCCATTGTATGAATCTTTATACTGATTAAATCCCATGACTATTCCGATTTCATATATACATATGTATATGTTTATCTGTGTGTGCATAAATAAACACACACAGAGGTGCTGCATTTAGATATTTTTGTGTCATCAAAATTACAATGTGACAATTTGAAAGCTTTTAGTATGAATAATAAAACAGCCCTGCTTGTTCCTTTTCTGTTTTTTTTTCTTCTTTACGTTTCAATCTCTTGCTCATAACCGACATACACAACTTTCCATGCGTAGACTGGAGCAAACTCACGGCTACGGAGAGAAGTCAACGTCTAAGAAGATGGTAAATGATTACCGTATGCTTTTTGAATCATTTACTTCTGGAATGCTTTCAAATGATCAAGCGCCTGAAACTAAAATATAACTTGTTTACATTTATTTCAAGGTATGACCTTCTGATTGCCCACAAAGAGGAGCTTGGACAACTGATAACCTTAGAGCAAGGGAAACCTTTGAAAGAGGCATTGGGTGAGGTATTCATTTTAAAGTTCAAACTGTCTATGATATTTTAAAACAAAGGCTTTGTGGATATTTTTCTTATATGCTAGTCCCTGAATGCAAAATGTCATGTTGAGACTCCAATAATAGGTCAATTATGGAGCCAGTTTTATTGAGTTCTTTGCTGAGGAAGCTAAACGTGTTTATGGCGACATAATTCCACCAACTCTTGGTGATCGTCGGTTACTCGTTCTAAAGCAGGTGTTGCCTTTGAACTTTCATTCTTGAGGATCACTTACTTGTATATACAAATTTAATAGTTCTTTGTAATATTTGGACATCTAATAGGTTAGGAAATATTTCTTTTTTATAAGTTACATTGACAATTTTGTATCTTTCCATAACATAGATGAATATTTTAATTTGATGTGATCTAAAGTGACACAAGGAAGAGGGTGGATTAATGAGCAGTATTGATGGAAAAGGAACTGTGTATAAAATTTAGAAGCATTGAATAATAGTAAGTGAAAAAAAAGAATAACAGGAGATTAGGATCAATACAAGTGGGTGATTGGACTCGTAGAACTTGTATAAAATTCATTTACATAAGACTTTTGGTTAGGATATTTCTACTTTAAGATAACCTTGTCCAAGTAATGTCCTATAAGTGTTCTCAATAATATACCTGTTTATAACTTTCCTTTTGGAGTTGCTAGAACTTGATACCAGTTACTATTCTGTGATTGATATAAACATTTGTGATGATAAGTATGTAAGATTTTTGCAGCCTGTTGGTGTTGTTGGAGCAATTACACCCTGGAACTTTCCTTTGGCGATGATTACACGAAAGGTATGTTTGATGGCTTCAAGAATATTCCGAAAAGAAAAGGAAAAGAAAAACAACAGAAGAATGTACTACTTTTCCATTGTCTGACTATATTAAGCTTGTGTGATGCCTATATGGTTTCAAACTTTTCCTTTTATCCACAGGTTGGTCCTGCTCTTGCCTCTGGCTGTACAGTGGTTGTGAAACCCTCTGAACTTACTCCCCTTACAGCTTTAGCAGCAGCTGAACTAGCCCTTCAAGCTGGGATTCCACCGGTAACTGTCTTCTAAAATTTTAATGTAAATATGGATACTGCAATAAAATCTCCATGAAGAATCCAATGTAAGAAGTTGGAACCTTAGGATGAATTAGGGCCAATAGCTTCTCACTTAATGAAGGATAAAAGAAATGAATTTCCTTAAGCTTTTATGATATCATAATAGTCATCAAAATTGTCTAAATTTCTGATGCCTTAATGAGGCCTTTTATAAAGCAATTGCTCTTTAGGTCATCATTGCTTGGTGCATGTTTTTGTGGCCTTGTGTCTGGAAGATTAGAGAATGATGTGGTTTGTCATGTGATGACGTTCTTACTGCTCTGAATTGCATCATGTTGGAGGAGGGTGCTATCTTTCTTTCTAATCTGTGCTATTACACACATTTGATAACATGCAAATAATCTATTCCTCATTTTAAAACCATTCTAATATTGTATTTCATTTTATTTGTTTCTAAGAATTTTGATCTCTATGTTGTAGGGTGCTCTGAATGTGGTTATGGGAAATGCTTCTGAAATCGGCAGTGCTTTACTTACGAGTACAAAGGTTTTTTTCTGCTTGGATTACTGGAAATGCAATGATTTAGGCTTTAGGAGCTTACTTGTTCGCTGATTCAGGTGAGAAAAATAACATTCACTGGCTCAACAGCTGTTGGAAAAAAGTTAATGGCAGGGGCAGCCGAGACTGTAAAGAGGGTATGGGCAGTAAATACTAGGGATTCATTTTTGGAGGTTTTAGAAACCTTCCACGACTCATTGTCTTTTCCCCTGATATGTTTAGCTCTCTCTGGAACTTGGTGGGAATGCACCCTGCATAGTATTTGATGATGCAGACCTGGAGGTGGCAGTAAAAGGAGCTGTAAGTTAAACTGGATTTATAATTGCTGTTAACACTAAGTATGTTATGTTCTCCTGAACTGGTTCCATTAGGAAGTAAACTGAAGTTACTAGCTTCCTACAGTGTCAACAGTTTATAAAGCTTTACTCCAGCTGCTAATAGATCACTTTCAGTTATTACCATGGAGTCAGCTATTTGTTTGAAATTATTGTTAGTACTACCTATAAGTGCTGATATCTTGTATAACTAATATTTTCTTTTACTAGGCAGTAATGCTTAACTTTTTGCTGGTTATTTATAAAAAAAAAAACTAGTCGGTTTAGAGGCATTTTCGCTATCCTGGTGCTATTCTTAACTCAGTCAATCAAATTATTGCAGCTTGCAGCGAAGTTCCGTAACAGTGGTCAAACATGTGTTTGTGCTAATAGAGTAATTGTGCAAGAAGGTACATGTGGAGTTTTTTCCAAATATAGGGTTGTAATTGTGGTTTTTTGTATGCTGTCACTCATATATTTTTCATTCATGAGCCTTACCTATTAATTTAAACCTTTGGGTGGATTGATATTTGACATGATATTAGAACCTTTACACCAAAGACATTACAATTCAAACAACATGAAATACTTTATTGATGGAACTTGTTGAATTTGTCCCCAACAGAAACATGTGAAGCAAGGGCTGTTGACCCTTCCTTGGTTTTAAACATTTGCAAGTTCTTTTCACCTCAGTTATTTTCATTTGAGAGGTCATATTATACTTTTACATGACCCATTCCTATTCCTCACTTTTACTTTGCATTTTTCATTTAATAAAATCGTTGGAGTTGCAATATAAGATGTTTGGTTCTTGAATTTAGTCATGCTATATTTCAAATCATAGTTACTTGTTTATACTTTTCTTTTAAACTTGCCGCTATCTCAGGATTTATCGCACTTTTTTGTGTAGGTATATATGACAAGTTTGCTGATGCATTTTCCAAAGCTGTTCAGAATATGCAAGTTGGGAATGGCTTTAGTGAAGGTGTGGTACAGGTAATGCTTGCTTTTGTTATCTTAGTAGTTTATTGTTGTGGGTCAGTTTCATGCAATGCAAATTTGCGTTTTCTTAGTAATTTATCATTGTGAGTCAGTTTCATGCAATGCAAATGTTGTGTATTTGTAGTGTCGGCTGCAAATCGTGTGATTCTGTACGGCATGCATCTGTTCTTTTTCCATTTAACCAGGAGTTGCTGAAATAAATTATCACAAGAAACGAAACCAGTCTAGCACTTGCAGCATATTTTATTTAAAAGTTCATTGTATTGAGAGTTGAGTAATTGCTGAGCAATCTTTATGCACCTTAATGTTTGTTGTATAATTCAATAAGCTAGAGTAATGGCAGAAGTTCATGGGTCATTTACCTCTTCCATTATCATGGGATAGAAAATAGAGGAGTAACTTTTACATGTTGCGCACTTTGATGAGTTAGAAGTTATCCTTCATTTATGTGTTTTGGTCATTTGGTAAGAAGCAGCATTTCTAGTATTTACCCCTATTTGTACGCTAAGATGAAGCAAGTTTAGCATTGTTCCTTGAGGATTTACCATCTACGAGGTAGAAGAGGGGATGCTAAATGCCATTTTTCTGGTAACAGAACTGTATGTCATTTTCTTTCATTCCATACCAAACTTGTGCGTTGAGACATGACAATATTGGAATTGTTTCTCATCCTTAATTCTTCCCTTTTCCCATTCAATCGTTGTTGCCTTGCATTGCAATGATGATTCTGGTCACAAATTCATTTGACTAATCATCTTCTTGTATTTCACATGCCTTCTTTTGAAAAGTGATTTGATCTTTAAGATTAATTCTTACTTCCAGGGGCCTCTGATCAACGAAGCTGCAGTACAAAAGGTGAATTTTTGTTGACTTTGTGCAGTTTTCATAATATTAAATTGTGATAATTGACCGTTTGGGTGGCTTCCTCTATTGTTTTAATCCCTTCTTTAAATTCTTTTACAGGTTGAAAAGCTTGTTAAAGATGCGATCTCAAAGGTCTGTCTTGTTTGCTCCATCTATTTGTATATTACATTATCATTTTTTTTACATGCAATTTCTCATTTGAACCTGTTGCCTTGGATCTTTTATTTGATATATATACTTCTAATTTATTCAAACTACACGTGAAGGGAGCAAAACTCCTTCTTGGTGGGAAAAGACACAGCCTCGGAATGACTTTCTACGAGCCCACTGTACTTAGTGGTGTGAAGAGTGAGATGCTTATATCAAGGTAAAAATGGAAAATGTTATGGTCATTATATGAAATGAGCTATGTAATGAAAATTGCCTGAAATCTCCTCCCCAATCAGTTAAAAGGATTGTAATTGCTTCTGTCAATCAGTTAAAAGCACACACGCACTATTAGGTTTCTCTGACTGCTCCTCATGTGAAACTGAAACAAATTCTCCCATTCACACTTCAATGTAACAAAGTCTTGAGATAGACTAGATATCTAAAACTTCTTTGACAGTGGACTTATTGTAGAGACCTTTTGATGGTAGTATATGGATCATCTTTCTTACTTCTATCACATGATTCTTTCACTTCAAAATTATCTCATGATCTTATCCTTATCCTTATCCTTATTGCTTAACAGCAAGATTTTCTGACTGGTTTTGGTAGATAGTAAACTGGTATTCCATAACTTCACCTGCAATATGAATGGAAAATTTGTAGCATTGAACCATCAGTTGTGGGCAAAGTTGGAAGAAGGTCATGGAAAATGTAGAGCTTTCAACTATGAGCATCAAATTCTCTAAATTACAACCTTGTGAGCAAAGCTGTTAGAAGGGGAGGGGATTGATGTGTGTACTGTGATTTTCGTATTGGTAGTTCAGTCCTTTGGATAATCACACCAATTTAGCGCACTAGTTAGATGGTGTGAATGGGAGTAACTCTTCATCCATAATGGCGTGGTATTAACTACTCTCTGGATTCTTTTCTCTATCAATTTATTTTTAGTTATATATTCTTTTCTAAACTCTGTTTCAATTATCTCTGTCAGCTCTTCCTATCTATGGTTCTATCCAATCCTTTTGAACGCATCATTAAGCATAATTTTCTCATTCTGGTCTGTTGAGTGAAATTTTGGTCCATTTATGCTAGTTTAGAAAAACATCTACAAGTATTATATCATCCTGAAAAAATTCTGTTCTGCTTTATTTCAGAGAGGAGGTATTTGGACCTGTTGCACCTATAATGTGTTTCAAAACTGAGGAGGAAGCCATTCAAATGGCTAATGACACTAATGCAGGTTGTTTTAATCTATCCCTGCTTCTTTTTCCATGTTAGCAAAAAGTTGAATATTGTCATCTTTTCTTGGTACATTTGTTTGATCTGCGCAGGTTTTTCCTCTATTTGTATATTTATTGTTGATTGAGATGATTATATCAGATTCCCAATGAGAAGCTACCTGATTTCTGTGGGCATTGCAAGTGGATTCACAACTTTTTGCACCATGTAATTTTACCTTATATTGACTGTATGATGTCACAGGATTAGCTGCTTATATTTTCACAAACAGTGTTCAACGTTCATGGCGTGTCTCGGAAGCTCTTGAATATGGACTTGTTGGTGTCAATGAAGGAATCATATCAACTGAGGTCAGGATTCTTTTGCGTATAGCAAACAGAGCAGTTTTAATTTTTACCATTTTTCTAGATTGTATAGATTCTTATGTTTTGATTTGTAGCATTTACCGAACAGAGCACTTATTTTGCTCCAATACAGGTGGCTCCATTTGGAGGAGTTAAACAGTCTGGCCTTGGACGGGAAGGTTCCAAGTATGGGATGGATGAATATCTGGAGGTACTGATATATGTTGTTTAGTAAAGTGATTCTCCCCACCCCTCTCTCTCTCTCTCTCTCTCTCGCACATATACATGTGCAAAATCACACATGCTCACGCATTGGTTGGTCGAGTTATTTTCTTTTGTTCACTGATTGATGCATTGTCTAATGCAATATGTTTGCATTTTGTTCCAGATGAAATACGTCTGCTTAGGAGATATGAATAGGAAATGAGACCCAGGTACCTCTTAATATACTTCTGAGCTTATAATGCTAGAATCTGTGAGTTAAATATTTGACTGTCGTGACTAATTACAGTATACATGTGCAGTTTGATAGGCAGTCAGTGATTTTAAGGTGGGAGAGTCTTTAGTCTCATAATATGGATATCTATGACAGAAGCTGAATCTCAACTGGATCTTTTGCTTTCTTCTGGCAGGTAGTAAGTTCAAACCTGAATCTTTGTCTGGTAAGCATGAATAATGCTTTATGCATGTTGTATGTTGCATTTTGTTTCTTTTGCTTTTATGATTTCTTTGTCTGAATTTTTTTTTTCAATAAAGTGTTGGTTTTCTGAATAGGGGATTTGATTGGGTATTTTGGCTTCTGTTTAATGTTCTTCCTCAATGCTCTCTCATAGAAGCAAGACAAGAGGTTTATTCTTGCAAAGCTTTGTTAATGGGTTATTGAGAATGACAATCATATAAGTTAATCCGTACAATAATCTACACCCGGAGGTGATAGTGAGTTAGTAGTAAACATCAAATTGAAGCTCTTGATGGTATTAATACTATAGTAACGAAATATGGCTGGTGTTATATCTTGAATAAATGGAGCTGCTGGTCATGGAGAGAAGCACAGATAATGGTAATTGGAAAATAATGGATGGAGGTGATAATGGGGGTTCTTTGAATCTGACAAATGGTAACACTTCCTGCTATGGTAACTGTCATGGAGTTGTTTTGAGGCTTTACAAATGCCTTCAAATCCTTAGTGTCGCAACTTAGTCCCTCGATTAAATTTTCGGCAAAATTCTACCAATCAATTTTTGTGCACTTCACCTAATCAATTCATCAAACTTCTTCTAGGCGCTACTTTGAAACATTTTGGGCAGTAAATATAAGGAACCAGATCATATACGTATAACAAATGTTTATCAAGGTCTCATAACAAAGATTACATCAGGCCAGGAAAAAGGCAAGAATGCTCTCATTTTCGCCTACAACACATATATAAGCGATAGTTTCGAATCAGTTTGTTCACTATCATGTCCTTTCAGGCTAAAATTATCCTAATTTCAAATCTGCACATGTTTGGAATAATTCAGATTAAGACAAAAACTTACAACTAACCTGTCTGACAAATCGACATAACCAAAAGTTTGTAATTTTATAACTGTCAATTATCAGAAGCTGAAGTGGTCTTTAGTTTATCTCAAATTTGAATTTTCAGCTTTTATGATGTCGCAGTCATTCTAGTTTTGAATGTGTCCGTATTTTTTCGAAATAGTCAAAATATTCTTAGCTTTCAATTTTTTAGTAACTTAGGCAATTCTTAGCTTTTGTCAAAATATGTCGTCATTATGTTGACAAAGTTTTGCAATGGTATTTATCAGACACCGAAAAAATGTCTTTAAGTGGCTGCCATGCTTGTAGGTGATAAATTGAGCTTGGGGTTAGGCACTGTAGATAGAGGTTTATCTGTTCTTGCGTCCTCCTCTGGTGAGTTGGAAAACATATGCCTGAACCTCGAGAACCTGATCCACCAATGTCTTCTCTTCGTAAGTATTACAATTAAGATGAAGAGTATTGAATTATGTGGGGTTCCATCAACTCCTTACACTAAGGAAAAGGTCTGTGACAAGATCTTGACTTTTGTAAATACATTTCACCGTCACCTCGCCTATTGGTTTTTAGCACATTCCAAAGCTACATGGGTATATTATTCTAATTAATGAGATTGAAGACTGGACAGCCCAAACAGTTTTGGGGTATAAAGTTAATTTGGTGTTGATTCTGATTGTCAAATTGATTTAAACATGAAAAATTGACAGAAAAAAAAAAGAGATACATCAATTTGATATCATCACGTCACGGGTCAAAGGCATTTTCTACCTTTTTTTTTAATTATATATATACAATAACATCTTTTTTTAAATTAAGTTCAAGTTTAGATTATCAGGCTTAGGCCTACTTTAACCCTAATTTTTATAAGCAAAACATTGTTATTTTATTTAGAAAAATTGGACTTTAAACTTGAATGAGTCTAATTTGACTTGTATATCGGTCATTAAAAATACTTTAATTTAAACTTACGAGTTAACTCATTGTCATCTTATCGGGACGTGATGTTACCCTTTTAAAATATCCTAAGAATAATTAAAAATGGCAGCACAGATTTCAATTATTCACTTCTAATGCTTTTAATTAAGATCTATATATCTTAGTTAATTACTTCATCTGTCGATCAGCTCTTACCATTTAACTTACTGACATATGACATCTATATCCATTAATGAATTTAAGTAACTAATAGATTAGTATATACTTCAATCTGATGTCGACTAACTCGTCTTGATCAACATATATAAGGGTACCTACTCTATTATAAGTCTGACTAATTTGCTCTGATTAATAAAATGGGATCTACCCCATGCCATTCTAATGTTAGCGAATACAACTCGATCAATCATTATTGCACACACATATATATGCACAGTCATTGCCTTTTAAAGGTCTTATATCATATAGTCAATAATTAATATTCATGAGTCACTAAATATAAAAAATATATTCACAATTTATTGCATAGTCATAATTGTTTATAGACATTCAAAATCACAATTCATATGTCTATTTAATTTGCCTTTATAAATTAAAAAATCATCCAAAACACATGAAATTCTATATAATCTAATCTTCCAAACTTATCATTTTGACAAAAAACTTAATTTTGTTAAATACCTCAAATTGGGCTCTCCAACAATCTAGTCGATAATGAAAATTAAAATAGTCAAATACTTAATTAACATCCGATAAATACGAATGATAAAAAATTGCCTAGCTTAGCACAATTCTGATCTAAAGTCAACAAAACTCAAGTTGAATGGGCATTAGGTTGAGTTTGAATTTTTTTAATTTCATACTTTAGTTGAGGCTCAGACTTTGGTTGTGCAGCATAGCCCAATCCAAAGCTCAAAATTTTCAAGTAAAACAACGTGGTTTTGCTGAATGAATCGTACTTAATTTGGTGATGTGATGACACAAAATGAATTTATAAGTTTTTCCCAAAAATTTTCCTATTTGAGCTTTTTATGTCTTCATATGAATTGTATGTAATTCTTTTAAAATTTCATAATCTTTTTAATTATCTCAATATAATATGTCTACCAAAAATAATTCCTAAAATATCGAATAATTTTGAATTATGACTTCAAATTAAACTAATCTATTGTTTAATTAAAATTTTTTAAATATTAGCGGCACCTTTTATGTATTCGATATCAATTTTTAACTTAAATAAATATTAAAGTATTAAATTTCATAAAATTATAAACATTAATAACTCAAAATTTTGAGATCTAAAAAAAAAAGAATCACATATTAACGAAGATTACAAAATAAACCATACCATGGGAATGCTCGTGCAAATTAGAATTTGGGGTTTTGGGTCAATTGTCTATGTACATGAACCCTAGACGAAACCAGATCCTCTGTCTAGTTTTACTCTATCTTATTCTATCTCATGGAATCTCATCCATTTATTTTGTAGGACCCACGTGGGTCCCATGCGGACCCTACATAAATAAATGGCTGAGATTTATTGGACACAATAAGACACTATAATCAGTAGCGAAGCCAGGAATTTATTTCAGGGGGGCAATGTATATATATATAGTTTTTTTTTAATCCAATCCACCATGGGCAACGATATTCTTTTAGGGTGGGCAA
>JAOTBA010000002.1:17483988-17500422 GCA_025629845.1 Erythroxylum squamatum | reverse complement strand
ATCTTTCCAGTGATATAAGGTAGTGATTTTTTTGACATTTGTGCAAGGAGTTATGCTGTTTTGAAAATTGCTGTCCAGATTGGGTAATTTCAGTGGGCAGATTCTTTGTTGAATTGTTTGACCTATTTAGCAATTGAATTGGACCACATGTAGTTCATGAAAGTTGTAGGACACATTTGATCTTTCAATTGGCATTTATTTTGTAATTTTTAGCAAAGGGAATGAGAAGTTATGGATTTTGTAAAAGACTGCACTTTTTGGAACCCAATGCTAGGCAGTAGCTTTGATTGGATTTTTGACACCCTTAGGGGTGAAATTGATTTTTGTGTTCTACAAGAAACTTGTAGAGTTTTTCGTGATCTTTCCAATGACATATGGCTTGTAATTTTTTGATAAGTGTGCTAAGAGATATACAAGTTTGAAATTCGGAAAAAAGGGAAAGGGGGAAAAATCCAAATTGGAAGCTCGCCCCTCGCGAGGGCGACGCCTCGCGAGGGCAGCTCGCCTCCCGCGAGAGCGACGACTTGCCCCCACGAGGCGACTCAGTTCGCTGACTCGCGAGGGCGACAGCTCGCCCCTCACGAGGGCGACGCCTCGCAAGGGCGAGGCGAGTCAGTTCGCTAACTCGCGAGGGCGACAGCTCGCCCTCGCGAACCAAAGGGTTTGAAATGTATATATGCGCAATTTTTGTATTAATTTCGGATTTATGATTTCTTTGTTGAATAACTTTTCCGTCCGACGTCCGATTGACCTGATTCTTGAGGCATCGGATTCGTAGAATATTGAATTTAATTTTATGAGAAATTGGAAATTTTTGGACGGAAAATTGACGTGTGTCCAGGTAATGGTTCTTTGGTCACTGTTTTATTTATTTTTGGACCTATAGAGGTCCGAATTGAGTAATTTCAGTATCGTTCGATTTCTAATGTTTAGTTTTATGAAGGAAAATTTTGGATTTGGGCCGGGAATATCATGAACATGCATTGTGCACCTTCTAATTGTTACATGTGCATTCTTAAATATTTCTGAGTGGACAATTGGTAATGTTTGCATTCTATAACTGTTATAGAGGCACATTTGGGACGTCGATCCACCGATGTCACTGAGACTTCCAGGTATTAGCTCGGAAGTACAGGTGAGTGACTGAGATGGCTTTCGTTCAATTATTATATGTCTAATGTGGGGAAAATAATGGTGGGATTAGAGATTGTGTTTGTTTATGACTGGATTCCGGACAGTTGGTCCGATGAATTGGAAGATCTGACATAGAAGTGTTCTGGACGTGCAAATGGTGAATTGTTTGCTCTTACTGTGATATACTGTGATCAATTGCTTGCTATACTGTGCTTCATTGCGTTGCCTCTACTGTGACAGACTGCTTTATATTGACTGTTCAATTGGGCATATGCATTTCATACACAAATGCATGAACGGATAATAACAGTTGTGACCAGAGTCACCACTGATACTGAAAAAGAGCCTCGAGCTCGAAGGGAGAAAGTGCATACCCAGAGGGCTCTCCTACTCCCTAGACGCGTCTACTGCCTACTGTTTACTGATTAAGCGCTCGGTCACAACACCGTAATAAAATGGAAAAGGGCTACATATGCATTGCATACACAATTGACTGAATATTTGTATATGGGAAAGAGGCAAAGATGCCTTGTATTTTGTGATTTACTGTAATCCAATCTGATGGTACTTCTGATTATATTTTTGTGAAATAAATTGTCTGTGATTTGTCTGTGTGCTGCATGAATTGGACGAACCATCGATGATGGTTCCTCACTGAGTTCGCAAAACTCACCCAAAATTTGCACATATTTTTCAGGACTCAGAAGAATACCCCGTTTGGACAACGGGAGTATGTCTGTAGAAGTCAAATGGAGAATAGAGGTCGGGATCAGTCCACGTCTGCATTAGTGTCATCCTACTGTTATCCATTTATGTGTTCCGCAATTTCTGGAAAATAGTATTTTGTAGATATAATGGGCCCCAATCGGGCTATGGAAATTCTATTGATTGTAAGGTATTCACTGAGATGTTTATAAATAAATTGATTGAGTGTATTGTTGTGACTGAAATTGTTTACAAATGAAAGTGGACCCAACTTGGTTTTTGATTTCTGGTTTCTGAACTTTTGAGTGTTTAAAAAAAAAATATACTGAGTGTTGTAGCACGTTACCCTCACGGGGCACGGACTCGGATATCACCATCGGTGTCGGGTTCGGGTCACGCGGGAGTGGGGTGTTACAATAAAGGTATATGTATACGTCAGAAGATTAACTACAAATAAAAATTCCCATAATAGAAGCAATAATTATACAATTATGCAAACAATAAGTATGTTGCAATTAAAATTCCTTATATTTGATAACTTAAGTCACACGTATAATAACTGTTTGATATCCTGTTGCAATGTGGTTACATTTTACTTATAAATATATACTAATCATACTTACTTAAAAGAATTAATTTTTTTGTAATTGGATCCTATGTTGTAATGTGCTTAAACAAAATATCTCTATTTGTAATTGGATCCTACGTAGTAATGTGCATATACAAAATAGCTATAGTAATGTGCTTATACAAATTATGAATCATTTATTTTATATAGTCATATTCTCCCTATAAAAACTAGGTTATAAGGCAGATATAATCATAACATCCATCTAATAAGTACTAATACATGTAATATCATTTTTAACTAAACAATTTATCATATAATACAACTTGAGAAAATGATTCTTCATATATTTTACTTAGTCTATTTATTATAATTATATGTTTCTATAACACAAATCCATTGTCATTTCACATTCTATAAGCTCAAACTTCTCTTTTCTATTAGTATTTCCCAATACCTATTAAAAAGACTTAAACCATTAACTAACATTTATTCTTCTACTATTGTGGTAGATATTAGACATAGAAATTTGCAGTCAGCCAAAATTGCAATTTGATCTATTTATAATACCATACTAGAACATTGACTTATTTATGCATAAAGAAAGGGAGATTTATAGTTTAATCATTCGGCATTAACTTCACTAAAACAAAGACATAAAAGTCCTATGAATACATACAAATTTCTTTCACAATTGTGTTCTACATATATTCACTAAAAATTTCCATAAACTAGTAGATGCATTATGCCAAAAGAAAAAAAAAGTTATCGAAATGAGATAGTACTAATAATTGAAGTCAGCCCCACTAGTTCCGAAAATCAACATTTTATTCTCATTGCTTCCTAAAAGGATATTTGAAATCATTCTTATCTTTACTTCCTAAAAGGATATTAATATGACATTACTTTTATAAGTAGCAATAGTGTTTTTAATGACAAATAGACAGCAGGAGAATGGACGATTTATTAACTAAACTACATTGGTGGTGTTTGATAGCTTTTTAAAATGAGAGACTAATGTGATAATTTGTCAAACCATAGGGGGTTTTAAAGAATTTAACTTAATATTGTATAAGAGAGAGTGGTGAAACACTAAATGAGCTAATGTAAAAAAAAAGAAAGAAAAGGAAACCATAGACTTTGAATGAGCAAAATTAAAATTTCTCATTTAATAGAGCCATAAGATTTATAGAAAAAATGTTCATTTTAAACCTCAACATTTTTATCAAAATTTGAACTATAATGTTTTGAAGATTTCAAATTGAATTCATTTTAAACCTTATCATTTTTATCAAAATTGGAGCAGTTACATTTTGAAGATTTCAATTTGAAACTAATATTTTTTAAACGGTCAAAATAAACCCTAAATGGACTAAAATGTTGACAAGGTTAATCATTCATCAGTTAAATGCTATTTCATCAATGATGTGGCATTGTTTATTATTCTTTCAACTTAATATAGGATTCCATTGCCACATAGCTAAGTAAAGCCCACTATTAGAATTTAAAAATAAAAATCTTAATCCCTAACTAGGATTAAGATCTACTACTACAACTCATCCTCTCCTTGTTCACACCTTTAATCCCTCTACTCTCATCAAAATCCTTACTTCCACAACCAATTCTCCTCCTATACCTTTCTCTTTAACATAAAACCTTTTGAAAATTCCCTCTTTAACACTATACTTAAACTCTCCAAGTGATTAATACTTTGGTCACAGACTTCAACGCTAGTGTATCCTTCTATACTATTATACCAATCAAACCCTAACCTTAACCTTTTCGTTTGATTAGAGCTGTCAAAATCATAATCCAATTGCTTCCAAACCAACTTGGAGCTCTTTCTATTCCTAATCTCATCCTCTATAGGTTGACCTCAATTGTATGAACTAAATGAAGATATGGTGGAATAGGAGGATATTAACCCTTTCCTTACATTATTTGATTTGTAATCAAAAGATCTATAAGATCAACTTGTATTCAAATCTTGACCCTGAGCCTCTATTATTATAGGAATCAAGATTATCGTTGAAACTCAATCTCTTCATTTCATTGAATTATAACACCTAACAATATAGCTAAAGTAAAATATCTAAAGTAAAATCATTTTTATTACAAAAGAAGAAGAAGTCATATTTGCCCGGGCTTTATGTCAAGATAGCAAATTTGACATAAACTTTACCAGCCTGCTTAACTTTGTATGAGGATTAAACTATAATAACATGACATATCAAGGCACGATATACAAACCAAGTTTGTTAACTAGACTACAGAGATAAGATTACCTTTTTGGAATAGAAAGATAGATAGCTACATCAACTGTGACATTAGTGGGTACTGAGTTTGGAGGAGGCAACTAAAGGGAGGAAAGATTAAAGTTCATAAAGGAGTTCTCTTAAAGTTTGTTTTAAATGTTTTTAAAAAGGTAAGGTCCAAATTAAATGCTTCAAAATGTTAGGGTTTAAGTTATATTCTGATTAAAACATTGAGGTTTAAACATTAGGGTTCAAATTAACATTTAAAAATGTTAATGTTTAGATTAAACAATTTTTGCCTAATATTTATAGAAAAGTAGAGGGGTTTGTAACCTTTGAGATCAAACATATAAAGGTTTTATTAATTTCCTTCAATAATTTTTTTGTTACAAAAAAAAAGATGCAGTTACTAGTGATGATCAAATTATAAGACTTTTGAAAAAGAAATTCATTAAAATCATCAAGACCTAATGCCTTATTAGGTTTGAGACCAAAGAAAGCTTCCTTTACATCTATTTTGAAAAAAAAAGGTTGCTCTGGAAAGAAAAAAGTTGATGATCAGTCCTATTAGGAATGATGCACTAGAGATGATTTACTCTTCTAATAGAGGAGTTGCTCTTCCTTAGTAGATCGAAAAAGCAATTCACTACTATAATCTTAATCTGCTCTTAATTACTTGAAACAATGCTTGAATCATTATTGACGTTAATGATTTTGTTTTGGTTTCTCCTATAAAGTATTGCATTATGAAAGAACTTAATATTGAGGTCTCATTCTTGAAGCCAATTTAGTCTCAACTTTTGCTTAATCAAGGAATTGGGATGTGCTAAAGCTTATAGATAAGACCTTAGTTTTTCTTTCTCTTAAACTTTAAGGTTCTTATCTAATAGAGAAACTTGAAGGAGGTTTTAGGTAACATTGATATCTTCTCTTGTTCTTATTACTTTCACACTTTTGAGCCACTCAACTTTTTCATTTTTAGTTTTGATGACCTTAAATTTAATGGAGCATGAATGTAAAGAGTATCCCTAAAAAGGGCCTTTAATATCTTTAATGACAACAACAAAACTTGTAAAATTAAATAGAAAATTATTAAATTTAAAAGGAAAGTTCTTTTTTCCCATCTTGTGCTCAAATGAATCAATAATAATATTATGGTTAAAGATCAAATAGTTATTAAAACTTTCCTAGAATTAGGAAAATCCTTCATCTATTATCTATTAATCACAACTCTATATAGTTTCTTCCTTAAGTATCTATTGCTCCACTAGTTATTACCCTGAGTAAATAGGTTCCTTTTATATTTAAGGTCTCAAAGTGTTGCCTTATTAGTGCAAGATTTACAATCTTCATTACTACCATTAAAGTTGGAAATGTTGATTTTTAATTCATTAAAAATATAATAGCATTAAAATTCCCCATAACTTTCTAAGGTAAACAGGAGCTATTACTAATAAATACTAGATCTAAATATAACTACTTACGAAGAGAGAAATTATTCAAAGTATAGACAAACGTGATATGAAAGCTTCAACTAGTAAGACGCAAAAGACTTTAAGAAGAATAAACTGATTTGATTTAGAAATAAGTGAAACCAAAATTATAAAAGGGTTATGAAAACCTATAATGTGATCATTATATTAATGAAAAAGATTATTAAATCTTGATTAGGAATAGCAAACAAAGAAAGGTATACATATTTAAGTTGTGAGATTTTAATTTATTCTTTAGCAAACCTACAACCATTGGTTTGTATGAAACCAGAATGTCCTTAACAACTTATTGTTTGACAAGGTTGTTCAAACCCCCGATATTGCTCACTACCTTAGAGAGCAGTGGAACTAACATGTTTTGGAGAATCTAAGAGTGGGGTTAACTACAAGTGAACCAATTATAAATCAAAATTTTAGGCTAAAAAATGGTAATTGTTCAACTGTAACTCTAAATTTTAATGCATTTTGGTGGACCAAGATTCATATTCTCTTTTATGAAGACTCCTCTCAAATGTTTGTCTTTAGATTATCTTTGACCATAACTTTTTAAATTTTAGGTGCTGTGAAAAGTTCTTGATTTGAATCTTTTCCTTGTATCTAGCCAAGTCTTGAGCTCTTACTTAACTTAAGGTTGCCATTGAAAGCTTGAATGAATTTTTATCTAGACAATTTTTTTGATTTTCATCTAGTCTCATGACTTCTATTTTATCAGGAAGCTCTTTAATTAATTCACTTATATATGTACTCTCGGGAAGCCTATTCTTTTTAGTGAGGTCTTGTTCTCATCTAGGTAAACTAATCTCTTAAATACATTAACCATGTGACTTAGTTCTTCTATGCTCTAGTATTTAGAGGTATGTTATAAAAACTTATCCAAATCAAAGATAATTTTTGGTTGAGTCTATATAGTTTTTGTCTTACTTTCCACTTCACTAGGAATAAAGGTTTCCTACTTAAGTGCCAATTCTTGATTCTAAGACTTTGAAAACCCCTAGTTGACTGTTGAACTTAAAAATAAAC
The DNA here is from genome assembly GCA_025629845.1 of Erythroxylum squamatum. Classification (NCBI taxonomy): domain Eukaryota; kingdom Viridiplantae; phylum Streptophyta; class Magnoliopsida; order Malpighiales; family Erythroxylaceae; genus Erythroxylum; species Erythroxylum squamatum. The sequence continues at coordinate 17,493,247 of JAOTBA010000002.1, read as the reverse complement.
ATATCAACCTCATTATGAAGACTTTTCAAATTCAAATATGTTCCAATTTGCTTCTTTCATCTCTAAACTAGGAGACAAGAAAGGTGTTTTATCGAGAAGGAATTCAACAAAGTTTTAGAAAATTTAGTAACACCAACCTTTTGACCAAGGTATGCCTTTATCTTGTGGTTAGCTTTCCTTAATAAGCTTCAGACAAGGGATCAGTTCCTTTATGCTTATATCCCTAATCATTGCTCCCTATATTACTTGGATAATGAGTCTTCCAACCACCTCTTCTTTGAATGTTCCTTCTCCAAATCAGTGTGGTTATACTGCCTCAGCCACTTTCAGATGAACATTCCAAACCTGCCAAACCTCCAATCTATTCTACTTTGGTTTACCCAACCTCAAAGCCACAGAAACATAGACCTCAACATTTTTATCGTTCTTCTGTATGTTATTGTGTACAACTTATGGTCCGAGAGAAACCTTAGAACCTTTAAAAATGCAGCTATGGAAGTGAAGAACATTAATACTAAAGTAATCTTCTAAGTAATGGAACAGCTCAGCTCAAACACTGAGAGAAAGTAAATAGAGGTCACTGGCTTGTTTTCTTGTTCCTTTTAAAATTTATTTTGCAGGTGTGCTACTTGGTTTTGGGAAAGCAAATTTTATCTCACTCATCGACAATGTGAGCATATATGCAAGGCATGGATTATCACTACCGCTTCAGGAAAATGAAAGGAAACTCACACTCTTTGTCAGCAAGAGAGGCATACGATGCACTACTGGTTGAACCTACAAAATCATTGAAGATTGTGCATGGTGTCCCAAGCTACAAGGTGCACTCCTTTGGCACTTTACCAATAGGAGAGCTCCTACTACCTGACTGCAAAGGTGTAATAGGAAATCTTGAGTAGTTTTCTATTGCTTGAGACCCTTATATGAAAATAGTTGTGTTATTGGTAATATGGTCCTTGATATGATCATTTTGGTTGCTATATATGGTTTAGGCATGCTATTGTGTTTGTATGGTCTGGGGGAACAATTTTCGGGTTCCTCATGCTTTCTTGTAAGTTCTCTTTCGGTTGGGGTAAGAGATTGTCGTCTTTGGTAATCTATCGATGTACATACCTTTTTATTTATTTATAAATTTATTGAATTACAAAAAAAAACCTTTTGACCTTTAGGGGAGGAGAGACTACTAACCTCTCGTTTGAATAAGAGGTTAGCATAAAGCACAAGGTTTGAAAAGAAGCATCATCACTTACTATTTTATATCAAAAGAAAGTAGAAGAGGAAATGAACAAGGAAGGAGGAGTAAAGGTAGAACTAAGGAAATGAGGAGCTAAGAATGATCCTTTAGAAGGAAGCGACAATTGAAGGAACACTACCTTTAAGACAAAAGAAGGAATGAGGGATGAGGTAAGAAGGGATACATGCAATTTAATTTGCACTTAGGAAAGGAAGATAACATCTCTAATTAAGTGGGCCTGAAGCTTAGAGTTAAGAATCACTAGAAGTTAATGAACAAGAAGAAGTTGACTAGTAAACAACACATCAAAAAACAAAAAAGAACAAAAAAAAAGGTGAGAAAGATTCCACCTAAAAGATCAACTTTTAAAATAAAAAATTAGAATAAAAAGTTGAAACCTCAAGACTTACAAAGTTCCCTTTACAATTGATTAATTTGACTAGAAAAATTAATGTAATTAAGAAAATAATAAGTTATAAGAGTCCCTTAAAATTTTATTTGTATATTTATACTACTAATAAATTATGAATTAAGAACTTTAATATAAGTCAAACATTTAAAATGATTTAGCATAAAGTGAATCTCATTTTTCCCCCATTAATGGTCCTTCATATGTTAAATCAAACCAATAATATCTTACAATCTATTTTTAGATCAATCACCTATGTTTAGGACTTAAAATACTTCATATAAGTTAATTTACTTCAAAATAAATTACAATATAATATAATAAGATTGAAATAAATGAGATAAAGAACTAAACATTTATAATAATTTTGAATCTTAGGTGACACTTTTACTTTGGACTTAATATTGTTTTATAAATGACTAGATAGTTACTTATTTGATAAATTGACTTTGATTAATAATAATAGAATTAAAAAATCAGTTATTTTAATATACGAGGGCAGTTTGGTTCTGTAATTAAATGTTAGGGACTTGTTTGATGTTTAATTTTAAACACATCATGTCTTCCGCATTGCATTGGACCTCGAAGACTATAAAATTCAGAAATGCATAGGCCTGTGATCTGGCTCTTAAGGGCCCAAATTTCACCCAATTGATTTACTAGAGCTCATCTCTATTCTTGTCGTGATCAAGTAAAGGGGCTAAAGGCCCATATACATACAGAAGTAGCATCATTCGGCTCGCAATTGAAATTCTAATAGCCAATTAACTGTTTGGTTCCATACCAATTTCTGAATTTTGCCTTTACCCAAACTGAAATTTGCACGGAGAATTTCTCTTTATTTTTTAATTTCCTACAATAACATTCATGGTACGTTACTTCTTGATGTTATGATTTCTAGCACATTGACATTGCTTAGACTTACTATGTTATGGTACATTGACGTTACTTCTTGACGATATGGTACGTTATCTCTTATCCACCCAAGTTTTTGCATCCCAGATCTTCTGTCCAGTTTTACTCTGTCTTATTCTGTCTTATGAAATCTCAACCATTTATTTTGCAGGACCTACGCGGGTCCTATGCGAGCCCCACATAAATAAATGGCTGAGATTTATTGGACACAATAAAATACCATAATATTAGACAGAGGATCTGAACTCAAGTTTTTAACTTGAAACCAACTACATATTTTGTATAATGTACTTTTACAATAGTAAATACATAATGAACCCACCGGTTCCCTCAATTTTGTTTTGCAGATAAGAATTAGTTAAGGAGAAGGCTCGGAGATGTCAGCTGGAGGAATGAAATGATCCATGGAAAGGCCAGGGACATTGAACACAGCATCATCAATCCTCCAAAGCTCCTCCATTCGAGTCCTACTATGTTGCACTGTCTCTTCCTCGAACCGAAACACCGTAGCAATGGACCTGCCTTGATGAGCAATTAACACACCATCCACATCTCTGTAATCTCCAATGCTGCTTCCGATTGTAGTCTCCCAGTAAATGGTGTCATTTTCTGGGGTCTGTACCCTGGTGAGATGTGAGTCCTCTAAATATATTAGAAGTCCACTCTTCTGGCAGAAGTAGCCATATAATACATGCCTTAGAACTTCTGCTGGCCCTTCACTTCTTTCTACCACAGCTTCACGATCTGCTGCTACTTTTAGTACAAAACAGTCATCGTCTCCGATTTGTTTCTCTCCCAAGCATTGAGCTTTTGCGAATAAGCTGGCTGTACTTTTTGGATCTAGGCCCTGCAATTAATTAATTAGCTAATCAGTATCAATGCTCTGGAGAGTTTTCAGAATGGTCAATAATTAGCTAATGTTAATTTCTAGACTAATCTCCTTGCTAGGCCTTGCACAATGGTTGGCTTTGCTGGTGTGTGAATAATTAGCAATGAAGGTAATTATGAGCTACCATTGAGTCATTCTAATTATAGAAACATTCACATGTTTTCTTCCAAAACCAAATTGCCAGATGGGTTTATCTAATACAGTATTTAGGACTGTAGATGGATCGAAAGAAACACGAATAAAGGTTTACATTTTTGTGCTTTAAGATAACCAAGACAAGAAAACCAGAGGCGTTCACATGATTGTAGCATGGAAGAAGGAAGATAGCCATAGGGAAAGCTTTCGGAAATGCGCAAATAACAGAAGAATTGGATTTGAATAAAGTGCAAAACAAAACAAAAGATAAAGCAAAAGAGGATAACTAAGTGGCTTTGGCAAATGGCAAATGGCAAATGGCAATCCCAAGACGAAGACGAAGATGTAGCAAAGATTCGAACTTTGAACAGTGAATAATGACCGAAACATGACGTCAAAAACATTATCACGTGGCGTCCTAACTCTTCCACTCGTCAAAAGAAGCTCACTTGTCTGCTAAAGCAGTAGACAGTTTCTCTATCGCTGTCCGTTCTCAATTACCTTTCACTTTTATGGGCTTTGTATGCATTCTTTTGTTTTGTTCGTTCATCTCTTTCTTTGTTTGTTAAATCTACTTAGGGTTAGCTTACAAGAAACTTCACTAACAAAACATCCCAAGCATTTATGTTAAACTTAAGTTAGTCATACCTGGATTATGCGACGAAGAGGGCGTTGTGGTCCCTTTGCCGCGTGCGTACCGAGCCAGGGTGTATGCCGCCACACGGTCTTACCGTCGCTTCCGGCAATGACTTTGTTTCCTCCGACAGCCAACTCAAGAGACCACATCCCTGGCAACATTTGCCATAAAACAAAGCACCCGTTTTCACCACTTCTATTCCCCAAACTCTTCACATTCTTCCCGGAAGAAATCTCTGTCTCACAACGCACCATCTTTACCATTCCTGTTGCATACATGTTCTTCACACATTTTTGTTGTTTTAGACACCCTGTCGCCGCCAAATACTGTTGTATGATGTAATGTGCAATGGAGTTCTCCTGTTATAAACAACAACTGTTAATTGCCAAAACCCTCGTAACAGAAAAGAACCCATATTAGTTAGTGAACTTACTATGGGAGTGTCCTTAATGTGAATGCGATGAATGGGGTCGTTAACTAGCGGGATTGGAGCTAAAGGGCAACCCAAGACACCAAGCAACAGCCTCAAATCTTGTGTTTTGGCTGGGATGCTTCCATATGGTGTGGACATTGAAAAATGGTTGCCTGCTGATGAACCCTTTTGTAGACGGAACCATTCGCGAATGATTTCCCAAGAACTTTCCTTTTTGTTAGCTTCTTCTTGCATTTCAGGGTCGGGGCCTTCCATTAGAGGAGTCAAGGTTTGTGTGCACCATATCTGCTTCCTTCTAGATCGTGAACCCATGATTGTGTGGCAATAGGGTATTTCGGTTAGCTGTATCTATGGAAGGAATTTAAGAAGATATGAAGAAATGGATGCTATTGTAGTGATGGAGATCAAAATGGTGGTGAGCTACCGATCATGACAAGGAGAGAAGAGACAAAATAAAAGAGACAGCTTATCTGTCCAACGGCAGAGGGTGGTGTTTTATTGCTATATAAAACCCGACTCATATTTGTTGGGCCATCTTTTGCTTTATTCTCATGTTCGGTTCTTTTCACTTTTAGACTGTATACCTTGAGGCTTGAGCTTTTCTCCAAGTTGAGCGAAAGATTGAGACATGGGGATTAGGCCATCTCTTTCCTTGTATTTCTCTCCATTTGTCACTCCATTCAATAAGGTCTCTAAGGCTAACCTTTATTGGAATTTGATATCACAACATACCAATCAGCATATTCAGATCGTGCCTTAAGATTATACTATATTAAATTTTGAGGGTCTCGGCAAAAGCAAACACATAATTTTTTGTTTTACGCGCATGATTCAATGAATATGATGTAAATAGGAAGAAATCGAAAAACTTAGTGTCAGATGGATGAAAATGGAATTATATATATAGCTGGTAAACCAAGCAATTTATGTTGGAAATTTGTATAATTTATATATATGCATTTGTTTTGCTTAAAATCCCCTCCTCCTGAAGCAGTCAATCAAGCAGACTAAGTATCCTTTTTGTTTGATTTGGAGGGCAGCACGCGCATGTAATCTTATTCTATCTCTCCAAATAGTAGTCATGACGCCGGACAAGAAGAGAAGTTCTCTCATTTTTATTTGAATCAGATACTAAAATTAGGAACAAAACGACACTGATAATTAAGCACCAAAGCCTTTAACTTAAATTAACATAGAAAAGGTTGAACTGCATGTAATAAATTAAATACAACTAGCAGGGAAATAAATGGAGTTACAAATGTGGTGGTGAGTCGGCGTCATGTTGGAGAGGCAGATGGATTTTGGAAGCTATAAATTTATTACCTAACTCCACCTTACAACCCAGCATCTTTTAAGTTTTATGTATCTATACATATAATATGCTTTGAGTTGAAAGGATGAAGCGTGGCTTTCATATATAGCTAGGAAGCAAATGAATGAAGATAGATACATATATTTTAGCTATATTCCTGATCAGCCTAACCAACTGATTTGTACATTATGCTTTAGCTTTAAGAGTGCACAGTTACTCTATCTACTCCTTTAGTTACTTGTTCACGTTACCCCCCCTCTCACACCTTTAATTTAAATTTTAATTCCAATATTCACACATGTACACAATATGCATACATTTTATTTTTCATTTCACTTCTCTTTTAATTTAAGGATTTTATACTATAATTAAGATGGTAAGTGACTCTCTTACAAATTAAGTTGGTTTTATAGGACCCTTCGTACTTGGTCATTTTTACTTGTACGTCCAAGCCTGTTCAAGGTCAGTTATGGAGGAAAAATTCTCCAACTCATAGAAAGTTGACGTTTTCAGCCCAATTATGGGCTTCATCCTCACAGTCCAAGCCTGCTTTGCGTTAGTTAAAGCCCTTAAATATGAGTTCCACTCCATCGACATAAGAGTTTCTATTTTCTAATTTGCAGCATTAATGCCATCGACTTAGGTTCGACTAATTATATAAATAACACACCAAAATTTATCAGATAAATAATTTATTTTGAAGCTTAAAAAATTATTTAGTGTAGTGGATCAAAAGTCGAGAAATAACTAAATTTTGTCCAAATATGTTTTGTCTGTTGTGGAACTCGGGTTAATCTCCACCAATAATAACAAATTCACCTTGAGTACTATTGCTTAGGTGAATAGAATGTAAATGATTGTTCTAAAAAATTACATTAGGTAAATTCTCAGGAAAGACTGGAGGGGGTCACAAACGGTCCTACTTAAAACCCGACCTCCTATACAAAATTTTCCTAGACATGTAATTTAATAGCACAATAATTCACTACAACTATACCTGACAATAGCTATTAAATAGACAAATAAAGAATACCATAATTTAATGAAGTTCAACCAATTATGCCTACTTCTTCGAACACTATTAAATTGATATTTCACTATTTTCAGGAAATAATACAAGTGAAATACTACAAAAAAAAAGAAGGAATTTTTGTCTCAAGGAAAGATAATTTTTGGGATATCTTTAACTAAGGAGGGGAAGTTCCTTTTATGATTTTAGGAACCTCCACCGTTCCCACACATTTTCGATATGGGATTCTGGAATGAGCCACAATATTTGACCACTCAACAAATCTCCACCTTGGCGAATTTCACTTTTCAAATCTCTCACAAAACTCATCTTTAGTACCGTCTTCAAATGCGTTTCAAAGCACCCATTTTTAATTTTTAGCAATATTGATCAAGTCCAAACAATTTTGGAACTTGACCGTAGTCACCACTTTTGTCAACATATCAGTAAGATTCTCAGTGGTCTTAATCTTCTGGATTGTTATTCTACTTTCTTCCAAAACCTCTTGTACAAAGTGATAAAGGACATAGATATGCTTCGTCTTTGCATGGTAAACCTGGTTCTTTGCTAAAAGGATATCACTCTAACTATCACAGTGCACTTTGATGTGCTTCTATTGAAGCCCTAATTCACTAAGCAATCTTTGAAGTCAAATTGCCTCCTTCACAGCTTCTGTAGCTGCCATATATTCTGCCTCCGTAGTCGAAAAAGCATATGTTGACTATAAGGTAGACCTTTAATTGACTGGTGCATTTGTAATAGTAAACATATAGCCAGTAGTTGATCAACGTTTATCTAAATCACTAGCATAGTCGGAATCACAATATCCAACTATACATTGATCGTCTTGCTTATCCCGCTGAAATACCAAACCAACATCTACGGTGTTCAGAATGTACCGTAGAATCCATTCTATAGCTTGCCAATGCTCCTTGCCTGGATCATGCATATACCTGCTCATGATTCCTATTGTTTGTGAAATGCCATGCCTCATACACACCATAGCATACATCAAGCTATCAACCACATTTGCATACGATACTTTAGTCATGTAAGCACGGTCTCTTTTTCTTTTCTTTGGAAAGTATTGCTTTTCTCTCATTTACGTATTCACTAAGGACTATGACTTGGAGTTTTAAGCACATATTCTTGTAGCTCTCTGATGACCGATCAGCTCATCGATGACCAGATCTCTGAGTTCAAGGAGGCCTTTGGCCTCTTTGACGAGGACGAAGATGGTCTTTTTTCTTTGATCTCTGCTCTCTTCTCAGGTCTTATGTTCTTCTGCTCTTACCTTTTGTTACTATTTTTCCTTTCTGTGCGGTTTGTTTCATTTTTTTGTTTTGATTTTCCTTTGGTCGAATTTTTTGGATTAGATTGGTGTTTGCATGGATAAGGATGGGTATTTTAGTGGACGTTCAAATTTTGCTTTGCTTTCTGGTTTGAGAGTCTTAAGACTGATTTTATCGGTCTTTCAGTTTGCTCGGGGTTGGGGTAGAGATGGGAGCTTATAGTATTGTATTAAGGATGAGATCAGATAATGGCTTGTTTTACAGATTGCTACTGGACATCTTCACCACATTTTAATTATGTTCTGCTTCATTTGACCTTGATACTTTCCACGCTACTTTCGCTTTCCTTTGGGCGATTGTGTTGAATACGATTAGAGTCAGAGAAATTTAGGTCCATCAATTAAGAATTCTGTTTGTACGCCGGAGTAAAGGCTGACACTGAGCTGCTGATCCCTTATAAAGTCCCCCTAAAACTGTCTCCTTTGTCCGCCTCTTTCACTGGCGCTATCCCCTAAAACCCTAGCTAATATTTGGGAACCCATTTTGTTCTCTGTGTTTCCTATTAGCAATGGAGTCTGGGGTAGGCTTTTTTCTCCTCCCTCCTTCTTCTCATTCTTCCTCCTCATCGTTTTATTATTTTCATTATGTTATGGGTCTATTTTTATTTTGTAGAGCTTCTCGCTCTTGTTCTTCTTTGTCTTATTGGTATTTGTTGTTTCTCTGTGATCTTTCAAGTTCTTTTCTTTTTCTGTATATTTTGTAACAATGTAATGTGTGTTGATATTTGTGAACAAAAGAGTGTTATGGTTCTTAAATTCTTTTTTTAGATGTTCGTTATCGTTAAAATTTCCTACATTTTGATGGTGTCGAACGTTGTAGTGTTTAACTGAACTGAAAAAAGAATGACAAAAAGTTTTGTCTTTTTTATGATTGCCCTCCCCTGTGTGCACTACGTGCTTGCAAGAGCTTTTAGTTTCCTTGCTAAACTGTGTAT
>JAOTBA010000002.1:17438579-17466194 GCA_025629845.1 Erythroxylum squamatum | reverse complement strand
ATAAATGGGGATGGGGGCGGGGATCGCATAATCCGCCCCAAACCCGCCCCATTGCCATTCCTAATAATATACCAATATGAACTATTTTGCAATTTTTAAAAATTTTATGAACTATTTCATAAATTTAAAAAATTTTCCGAAACGGTACCCAGTACTAACCGATATCGTTACAGTTTCGTTCCAGAGCTCAATTCAGTACCGAGCCAGGTACGATATTCATGACATGGATCAATTGCCTATAAGCCATAAATCAATAATAAAAACCTGCGGGATTTTTAAAGTGTGCTTTGCTTACGGAAGAATAGGGATGAGATGAAGAACGGAGGAAGGAAGAGCCGAAAGAAACATATGCAAGAACGGCAAAGTTAAGTCCGGCTAGGAAGACGCATGTAGCAATTGGTATTTGGTCTTGAACATCGAGAGGTTTTGCTCGTTAAGATAATGAGTAAAGAACATGTTTCCGATTGTTGTAGTCAAAGATTACTCACTACTTAGGTGATGCTACATTGAATGATTTCCTTCTTGCATTTTTATAAAGAAAATATTTTCATAGCAAAGATATAGTATTATGGAAAATGTTTTTTTTTAAAAAAAAAACTTAAAAGGCCAGATTTCGTTAGGTCAATGCTGGGCTTCGGATCCTCTAAATTCCTATGCTTACAATTGGGCTAATAGATTGAGTGTGGATTGCCTTGGTCTTATTTTTGGTTCATAAATTTTAATACAAACACACCAATATATTTTAGTACAAAGTAAAATCTTTTTGACTCTGAAACTGACGTTTGACTAAGCCTACAGCTGAAAATACATAAAATTTTCGAAAGTAGAGATGACGAAGCAAACACTTGTTTAACACCCAAGTTCCAACACCCCAGCGACGCTTCACAAAGACAGCATGGTGCTGATGTCTTTAGCCCTTTTGCTTCAAAAAGACAGAGACAGCACGATGCTGACGTTTTTGTTATTAACTACTGCTGTACGACTTTGCTCTGGTAACATACGCTTCTCCAAGGGGCCGTTTAGCTACCTTGTAATTTTTAGTTTCTTTTTTGTTTTGTTTTCAAATTTAATAAAATTGTTTTTGTTGAATTTTTATTTTTTATTTTTAATTTCTTCTATTTTTCATAACTTATACAAATCATAAAAATTACTTTTGTTTTGAATTATTTTACATTTTTCTTATAATCTAAATTAACATGAACTAAATATGTATTATTTAATCATATATTAATTATTAACAAAAATATTAGTAAGCTCATTTAATATATTTATTTTTATAATTTATTTTAATTTGAAAATTGATAATTGTTCGTAAATTTAAATACATAAATTTAAATGGGATAGTTATTCATGAAATAATTTTTTAATTATCAAGCATTTAATTCTAAGATTTTAATAATTAAAATATATATTAGCAGATAAGCATTAGTTTATAAATAATTTTAAATTTTTTGCTCTTATTTAGTTATTTATTTTAAATAAAATAAAATGAATTTTTATTAACAAATGTTTTTAAGGATTAAAATGATTTATAAAATTAATTTAATATTTAAAAGTGAGACGACATTGACATTAATAAATAAATAAAATAGAAATGGAGCTGATATTTTATTTCTCTGGTAATAAAAAAAAAAAAACTCCTGCTTTAATCGCACAGCTCTCACAGTCACCTGAGATAGGATGTGACGTTCGGTTCTGTAATTTTTATGGGGTCACCGACACTTGCGTAATTCATCTTTGAATTTTCCATTCGTAAAAGTTGTAGATTGAACTTACAGAGTTGAGAGAATTTCCTCACTTGTCTTGTTCTGACCAAATGCAAATCCAATCAACTAATTTCTTTTATTTGGTTAGGAAGAAATCTAAGCTAAATTGCACGAGAATGTAACTCTTTTTTACGATTTACCTACCTAACCATTCTCGTTATCATGTGTAGTCCATTGAACTCTACCCACTATATGGTGTTGCCCATCTATATATCCGACCCTTCTTTTTTGTGATGGCCAGAGATTTGAGTAGGTTTGGTTTATATGCATGTTATTTGGGTTCTATTTTTGCCGAGCATCAAGCGTACACCATCTAGCTTGCTTCAGGAAGAGGATAGAAATTCAACACTTTACAGAGACAAAGAGAACTTCAGTAGAAAGGCAATGACTGGAGGTATATAGTTCTTAGTTTAAGCTTCCGTTGTTAAACATATATATATATATATATATATATGTTGTTTTAATTGCATGGATCTTTATGTTGGCGTTGTTGTATAAGATGTATGCTATCCTCAAGAGGTGTGGTTTGATGGTTGAGAGTAGAGCTTTGCTTCGGTTAGATCCCAAGTTCGATACCATGCTAGCCCCTCTTGTAAGAGCCTGGGGTAGCCAAGGTTTTATCTGTAAGTAGAGAACTAGTTAGGCCATTGATGATGAAGTGCGTCTGTTTTGCTCGCCTGTGGGGTGATGCGCTAGTTGGACCCTCAGAGAGGTGTGCCCGCTTGGCCCACTTATAAGATTTTCTTGAATCAAACAAAAAAAGAAGCATGCTACTGCTGTGGTTTATATTTCAGAGAACAGATACACTGAAATAAAAATGAGGATTCTAAAATATATATATATAATTACAAGACTAAGAGTTTCGATACGTAATAGAATTACACAATTTAAATAAAACGATTTCATTTCCATCAACCTCATTCCCTGCAAGTGAAAACTCGAATGCATAACTTCTCACTCGTAGGGAAAATATCAACCACTAGATTACTTATTTGTTAACCACGATCGCTGTCCGCCAATTGCGCAGTGACGTTTTCAACTCGATCGTTAAAGCACTTGTACAAAACATTGGCGAACTAACAAGAAACCGATCAAGGCGTCAATTGTACACGTATGTTCGTACGTACCTAGTCAAATCGGCCATGTCATTTCGCTTGACACACGTTATCTATGGCGAATAGAAAAAAGATTGATTAGGTCGATCATTGAAGTGCAAGCTTTATTATCTATTACAACAATTCATTTCGAAATGCTTTCTTGTGAAGAAGGTTTGAAAAACTGTTATTATTATTTTTCTCATAAATTAGTGCATTACCTAATCTACTTCTCTGCAAAGGCAATGTCAAACCGAATTGACTTTGGTGAAATGTTCTCCCCAAAAGTTGACAAATAAAATTGCAATTACCTTCAAGCATGATATTTATGACCACATCGATGACGAATTGTCAACATACAATTAGGCTTCTAAAACAAAATTTCTTTGTGTAGCTATAATGATAAGAAAAAAAAAAAGTTAGAAATAATTATGATAAAAAAAGAAATATACTTTTTCAGTTTTTGAATCATTTTGTTTGTGTCAGAAACTCTCTTTTTATATTCAATAAATCACTCCTTTAATGCTAAGTAGCATCTATATGATGTTGCTTTGGTTTTTCAAGTTCATTTTTTTAAAATTTTGTAGAGTTGTATATATTTTGTGATCTCTAACTTTTACATCATCAAATTTAACGTTTTCACATTATCATAATTTCTAATTTTTTCAATTTTTATTCCTTGACCTAGAATAATAAAATAAGAAGCCTAGCTAAAAGAAATAACTTTTAAAGATATCTTCACTATGAAAAAATTAATAAACCATATTAAAAAAAAAAACTAAACTACAAGATGTTCTATAACCCCATCGCAGACCCAGCCAACCGAATTTGCATGTGGAAACGAAAGCAGATACAGGAAATGCCCATATGGATCAGTTTCTCATTAGAATGAATCAGTCAGTACTATTAACAACACAAGCTAGCATCACCGCCGATAGGTGCAGTGGGATAGATGTGAACAAATTAAATCAAAGGCCAGGTCATTGTCAAAGTTTGATAAAATAAGAACAAAAAATTACTAGGATAACAGAAGAGAAGATTAGATGTTTGTTCACTCCATCTGTTGCTGCTAAAAGGGTTAATCAACTACTTGAACAATTGATTAAGATTGGAGCAAGTCACCTTAGGGATTGAATGATTTGGTACTCATGTCGTGAGATATTGGTTTAATTAGCTTCATCTACACAATACAGCTGCCCGCCCCTCATGAAAGGTAAAGATTAATCTATATTTCTTTTTTTCTTGTAATCTTGCTTCATGCAGTATATATATATATAAATGGGACTCATTATCAGCAATTATCTTTTTGTGTTTTTTAGTCGTGAGTTTGTAAACAGAAAACGATGCGTTGCAGGACTTGGTTGCGAGCCTTTTCTCCTCTTTAATTACTAAATTCACAAATGTGTATATATAATTACTATATATACACATTTGTTCTTACGTCTTTGAATTTAATTTGATGGAGGACAAAACTACTAACATCGATCCTGTCAATCTATCTTCATAAGATTCAAAACGTCCCTTGACTGTTTGTAGACGGTACTTACAAATGGATCCAGTTATTCCATCTTGTAACGAGAGCTCTCTTTAATTAATCCCTTTTCCAATTTAACCAAGGCTTTAAATTAGTTTTTGTTGGAATTTTTATTTTGAAGTTGCTCCTTATGCAATATGAATTTGAGCATTCAAATGGTCCACTAATCTATAAATTTTTACTTTATCAAGATTACAAGTTATATTGCAGTTATAAGTAATTATAAATATCTGTATTAACGAAACATATAGTTGAGATTATGACAAATAGCATTAACAATTTATGCCACAACCGCAATATAATATTGCGAGTTCAGACCATCTGCTCTTGTTATTCTGTGTTTATCCTATTCCATAAGCTCAAAAAAATTGAATGAATGGATGTTTATGAAACAGAACAGGCACATAATAATATAAACTGGTGATCTGTTTTTGTAATATTGCAGCCCAAATTGCAAAGGCCACAATTAATATAACTTCAAAAAATTGATCTTGTATGAAGAGATCATGTGAAAACGTGAATACCACAGTAATATATGGATACAAGGAAAGTAAGGAGAAAAAAAGGAAGGATAGATTTCATTTCATCATTGGGATTTTGCCTGGGACATTTTGAATTTAAGGTCACTAGTAACGGTGGGGAGAAGGAAAGAAAATGACGTCCCCGCTTTTCTCTCACTGGTCTAATGGGAAGCAAAGCAGAGAAAAGTTAATAATTGTTGAACAATTGATCACATTTCCGTACGTGATAAAGAACTTAAGAGGAAGGAAGAGAGTAACCCATAGAGACTGCAAAATGTCGTTTCAGACCAGACCAGCATCGAGGACCCTTCCTTCCTCGTATGATTCTTCGTTTAAGGGAAACGAAACGAAATCATTACTTGCTAGCGTAAAATATACATTTTCTTGTATTTTAGACCTTATTTAATTCTCAACGCCATTTCTGTTAGTCATGATTGCCAACTTAATTAGCAACCAAATGGACTTTTTAACATTAGAGATTGTTAGCACTTACAGCTACCAAACACCTGTTATTTCTGATCAAGATATCATTATATCTTTTTTCTTTTGCTGAGCAGTTCGTAGAACCAGAACAAGACTTCTGCATAACAGCAATAAGCAAAAAAAGCCACACCGCAGAAGCAATATGCAAAATGAACATATTCTACAAAACAGAGTTGCGAAAAGTAATAAAATCAGGAATTAAAAAAAAAATTCACTTCCATATTTATATTACTAAAATTGATCCGTTTGGTGAACCTAAACTTATAGTCTGCTAACCAAGGTTAAGTGTATTTCCTGATAAATCAACATTTTAACGAAGTTGAAAGGATGACAATCTTCATTCAAGTCCCTTGATTTGCTCCTTATTTCACTCTACAGTATTTAATGCTCGGGGAATAACGGGTGGCGGGTTTTTAAGCACGCTCTCTATTGTCTCCTCAGGTATTTAATCTCATATTTATGCCAGAATGAGCGTGCTTGAGCAACTCCAAGATTGATAAGGGGCGCTTGGTTCATATATTGCAATAAGCATAAGAATGAGAATGAATATAGCGAGAGATTAGAATAAATATAATCATTATAATTATGATAGTTGGTTAAGATAAATGAATGATTGTCATTACTATTTTTATTGATGTTGGTTGGTTTGTAAAAAATGTTGAGAAATAAAATTTTGTTTTATATTAAAATTTAAATATAGTTTAATTGATAGTTTCAAAAAAAAATAGTTTAATTGATTATATTTAATCCATTATATTTAATTTATGCACCCTATTTATAATGACAGAATGTTTAAAATCAAATATATTGCGGTATTTTCTTTCTAATAGCTCTTAAAAAATAATCCAGTATTTTCTTGCATTAACATATCATTAGTTACATAATATCCTCAAAATATAATTTAATTATCCAAAAATTATATGATTCATCGATATAATCATAATATCCACCATTCCACTGCTATAGTAAAATCAAGTAACATAGTTTAATACAATTTACATTCATCTGATAATACAAATGAGGTTATATTGTAAGTAATTAGTGAATAAAATTTTAACTAATTACATTATACTTAACTAATTAATTATATTTTAATTAATTAATTAATATTTTAATTAATTACTTCTTAATTATATTTAATTAATTAAATATATTTTATCTTAATTAATTAATTATATCTTAATTATTTTTACTTAATTATTTTTAATTAAATATATTTTAATTAATTACATTTTAATTAATTTAATTAAAAATTGTAAAAAATATTAATTTGTACAGGAATTAAAACCATTCCTACCACACATAGAGGATATGGACTATTATCGGGTATGAAAAAACTATTCAATCAATCATAATAAATAACCAACCATTGCCATTTATTCTTTTCCCATTGATTTATTTCCGTACCCTTTAACCAAGAGTTTGCTTATAATGAATCACATGATTTTCCTAAACACGGTTTACATATGATATTGCATAAACTATCAGGAAATGTACCTACAAAATCACTCAATTAGACCTTTGAGGCCTTTCCCTCGTATGAGTGCCCCTCAAGTTTAAATTCCAGTTCACGCCTGATGATCATTAATTAGTTCATGCTCTATGATTATTCATCCTTTTGGATTAGCTTGCTTGTATATATATTAATATATGCTGGACTGATATACGTACTAAGTGCACTATATGGAATAAGGCTGACAAGTAATGCATAATTGGAAACTTCATAAAGGTTGAACTTTCATGTTTATATCAATGTAATCAATCCTTCTAATTAATAAACATGAAAGTATGTATATTATAATGCTAGGTCAATTAAACTCTAATGACTGCAAGTAACCCTTTAATTACACTCTAATTAATTGGCGGAATCCGACCTTCCAGTTTTTGTTTGTGGTGTGACCTTGACTCATAGTTGGGATCGTGTGATGTTTTACACTCGTTTAAGCCAAAAAATTGTATTACAAAACGAAACATCAGGCACACGGGTTCGTCTGCTTTTCTTGTTGAATATGTAACACTCCACTCTATTTCTTGAAAATTTGTGTACTTGTCTGTCACTCTACTCTCTCTTTCTCTTTCTCTCTCCATGTGACATCTCATACCTAAACAGTCCGATCTATGTAGTGTTTAAATATCCGAGGAAAGCGGAAGTCCTCAGTTACATACAAAGGATACAAGTTTAAAGGATAAGAGAAACTAAGGATTTGAGATATGGGTCATAAATGTTGCAGCAAACAGAAAGTTAAGAGAGGGTTATGGTCTCCTGAAGAAGATGAAAAGCTGCTCAATTACATAACCACCCATGGACATGGAAGTTGGAGTACTGTCCCTAAGCTAGCTGGTATGTACGGATATATTCAGTACTTCCAGTCCCAAGTATATCATCAAATCATAATACTGAAGGAAATGGAGTTTTGAGTAAAGTTGAGGTCTCTGAGATTTTGTATACTGATGCGTAATTGCAGGTTTGCAGAGATGTGGCAAAAGTTGTAGATTGAGATGGATAAACTATCTGAGACCAGACCTCAGGAGGGGTACTTTCTCCGCCGAAGAGGAGCAAATCATCATTGATATTCATAGGATTTTAGGCAACAGGTAAGAATAATTTCAAATTCATTAATATGCAATTTCATTTATGTATGATAAAACTATGTTTATGGAGATGAAAAGGCAGTAGTGAAGGTTTAGTTTAAAGGTTAGAGCTTATTTTATCTTTTTGACACTAACAAAAAGAGGTTGGCTCTTATAAGTCCAAAATCAGGTAATTATACTTTCTAATCAACGTTTTTTTTTCCCCCCACATCATCTGTACTGTAACAGGTGGGCTCAAATAGCAAAGCACCTTCCCGGAAGGACTGATAATGAGGTCAAAAACTTTTGGAATTCATGCATTAAGAAAAAGCTCATCTCACAAGGCTTAGACCCTAAAACCCACAATATGATACCTTCCCATGAGAGAGCAGCCAACAAGGTCACACGCAGCAATGCAACACATTCTCATCAACAAACATTTTCAATCACCAATGTGAATTCAAAGCCCGCAATGGAAATCAAACAACCTATATTACCCCTACCTTCCACTTCTCCTCTAGTCAATGCTCAGCCTTCGCTGCTTCAAACCGTTTCCGTGCCTACATCAACTTCTGGTTACGAGAACCCTACGGTACTTATGAGTTCTCTTCAGGGTCATAACTCACATGATCCTATAAGTCTCTTCTGTGCATCTCCCATAGAGAACACTCTTATTTCTTCTTCTTCGTCTTCTTCTTTGAACCCTTACGCGCTGAGCACGTTTGAAGGAAATTGTTTATGGGGTAGTAATGCAATGCCTCTTGAAGCCCCAAGTTTAGGAGAATTACAATCACAGGAACAAGAAATGAACCTAAGTAATACGCGAATGAAAACTTTTAATGAAGCTAAGGGTGTAGAGGACATGGATGTTTCCTTTGATAGCTCTAGCTTTGATCTTGATTCTGTTGTGTCCACGTTCTTATCAGGTTCAATTCGTCATGATCTCACCTATGTGGATGATTTTGCATGGGATTTCTAAATCTTCACGTATGACTGAAGTAATACGTTTAGTCAGTTCATTCCGGTATTCTATTCGTTCAATTTCAAAGTTTGACAACAGTTTGTTCCAAGTTTGCAAATTAGTGAGAATGATTGATCAATGCCTTGTCCGCATAATTACCATTCCGAAATTAATGAATTTCAATCGCATTTATGTCAGCAATTGTTCGATCTGTATTAATTAGTCGTTTCAATGGATTGAACATTGTTGGAAATACTAAAAAAGGCCTGAGAATCGTTTCGGGCAGAACTGGCAGGTGCAAAAGTAAGCCGTACATTCATTTTTTCTTGGTCTGATTTAATGTTGATTCATTACATTAATTTTGGACTATACAACAAGGATAATAACCAAAGAAAGGAATTACTATTATGCAAATCAGCATGTACCAACGGGTCAACCGATAAATTAGTGAACCCTTCAATAAAAAGTTAATAATGGAAATGTTAGTGGTACAACAGAGTTAAGAAGCTAGTAAAGCAAGCAGCTAACTAGGTAAGTTCATACAATGAAACTAATATAAAAAAGGAGTTGACAAACTTCTCTTACACCTTTGTTAGCACACTTGGGATTACGAGTACATATGATTGAAAGAATCTATAATGCTTTTTCATTCAACTTGTGCAAATTAAATGTGATTTTGGTTACATTTGACCAACTCTTCAAAGAACTAAGCTAAGTCAGAATAACTCCGGTTCTCAACTTTTCAAGACTATCACAATTTAGTAGTAGTAGGACTTCTATCAGTAACTACTTTCAGTTTTATGTTTCTTCTAATAAGTTCTATCTCTGCTTCATTCCTTT
The DNA here is from genome assembly GCA_025629845.1 of Erythroxylum squamatum. NCBI lineage: Eukaryota > Viridiplantae > Streptophyta > Magnoliopsida > Malpighiales > Erythroxylaceae > Erythroxylum > Erythroxylum squamatum. The sequence goes on along the minus strand of JAOTBA010000002.1, from coordinate 17,456,424 downwards.
ACTTACTTGCTCTTCTATTTTATTTGACATAATCATTTCTTTCATCCAATTAAATAAATCTGGGTTCTTTCCTTACCTTCCTAGCATATCTCTCCCTTTAAATAGCATAAATAGTATAATTGAGGACAAATACGAATATTTTGAGATCTCCTTTTTTCTTAAAGGGGATATTGCTTGCCCATACAATCAAATTATCTCAATTGTTGGTATGAAAAAATGAATTGCACCTAAGTTGGACCCACTTTTGTAAAGCTTTCATATACCAGCAGTCAAGTAATAAATGTGAAACATTTTCATATTCCAAGTTGCACAAATTACAATTTCCAAATTGTTGCTTTGATTCTATCCATTGATTTTAGCCTTTTTTGGATAGAAGCTATATAATGAAAGCAATTTTTGGGGATGTTTGAGCTCATTCAAATAAGTTTGGCCCTCTTCCTACTTATGTTCTCTAATCAGATCTATACAAGATCTGTTAGTAAACTGCTAACGTATGTCTATTCCATGTTATCTTGTCTGCACATTCATAATTTGGCTTATACCTTGGCAAGTTATTTCTAATGAAAGAAAATCCCCTCTTATTGTAAGACAATCGCCTACCTTTTGTTGTTTCTTTAACTCACTACAACAAACAAAGCTATAAGCTACGCAAGAAAAAACGTAGCCAATTCGTCGAAAAATATCATGCATTATATTCGTGACATTATCAAATCATCACTCGAAATGTCATTAATTACCCGTCGGGGAATAGATTAGGCAATGTTTTCCCAAATCACAAACAAAGTAAAATTATTATCTACAAATTATTTTCATGCCAAAAACACCATAAATGTGTAGCTAATAAATGTAAACATAATTAATGATGGGAAAAATGCAACGATTTTATTTTTTAATATTTTCGAAAAATATAGCTAAATATATTGTATGATGATTTACTATTTCATAGATAATGGCAAGACTATTAGCAATGAAATAATGTCATAAAATGTAGCTACTTCTTAAGAAGAAGTCAATATTAGTGAAAAAAATTTGATGCCAGATGATAGGAAACGATAAAAATGTTGCAAATATTATTTGCGTTAGTTATAGATTATTTGCTATGTTTTGAGAATTTCATAAGTATACTCTTTTAATTACAGATGTCCAAATTAGTTTGGACTGAATTGGATAAATAAAAATACTACCTATAAAAGTGCTCCAAGATATGCACCTGATTAAAGATAAATTAACCTTAAAAATTTTAGGTATTTCAATGCCAGCAAATAATAAAGATGCAATTAGAATGTGGAAAGAATGACATCCTTATTAATGTTTTTGTATGGATAATATAGGGTATATGGCTAATGAAATAGAGAATGTAACATTGGATTGGTATTAAGGAGCAAGCTTAAATGAAACTTGTTCATGCCAGATGCCATTTAAGTTGTATTACCACATTCTAACCATCTTGTCAATTGTCGTGGTTGCTAAGGTTGTACCACTCATGTCAAATTCCATCTGCCATGCCTAACTATGGATAAATACCATATAAATAATTATTTGATTTCTTTCTAATAAAGTGTAATGTAAATGAGAAGCAAAAAAAAAACAACTTTAAAATAATCATATGCAAAATTATATTTCTCAACCATATGGTGATGAAGATCCCACATCATCATATTCTAATAAAGACCACATTCATAATTCAAATGAAACATGAATAAACAAGAATATTTTCCACAACATGTCATCATTATAATTACTTTTATAGTTCTACCATGCATTATTGGCAAGAAAATTAAAAAGATTGATATTAAAAAGTGTTGTAAGCATAAGCTTGTATATTACAAAGAGACAAAAATATATTTCAAAGATTGATATGATACCTCACCTTCAAAGTTAGAAAGTAGTTTCGAGAGATTTTGGGCATGCACATTAAGAGAGTGAGGAGTGGTCATTTGCTACTTCTGCAAGAGGGGATTGTTCTTGCTCATCTATAACCTCATTGTTTCTGTCATTTGCTTGTTCATTCGCAACCTCGTCATTTCTTTTCTGCTCTTCTTTGTTTAAGGACTCATTAGTTCTTCCTACTTACTCATAAGCCTCTTTATGAGTAGATTGAATAGGTGAATATTGACATAAATGGAGTCTTATGTCTATTTAGTCTCTTCGGATAACAAAACCTAATGATTTTTTGCCAGAATGCAAGATTTATATTTAAATATACTATCATGTAAATTCTAGAACAACCTCGAAAGAAAATGCTTTAGGTAGGAGAATGATGGATGCCCCAAGCGACAATGTTATAACTATATTTTCTACTTCTTGTCGCCAGTATTTCTACTAATCTTATTTGTCTTGCCAACAACTGAAGTCTTCCATGTAGTAAAACTCCTCTCATTTAGTATCAAGTCCAATAATTTCCTTCATGATGATATCTTGAAAGAAGTAAAATTTTGGATACATTACATCAAAACAATTCGATTCTTCGATAGCTTGTTCTACTGATAATATTTTTATTCTAGAGTGATGGAATAAATAGAGTATTTCATAATGAAAAAGAAGGTGAGAGTGCCACTCGTCTAGCCCCTTTGACTGGATATTTCACACCATTTGTGATGGGAAGCACCCAGTGCACTTTCTCATTGGTTGAGAAGTTTCATTAAAGTATCTATAGTTGTATGTCATATGATTAGGTGCTCTAGAATCGAAAATCCAACCATTGTTTCCTTTAAAGCCATAGAACTTTTTTGCTGCAGTTGTTAAAGGTTCCTCTCGTGATATAGGAGACTTAAGGTTTTGTAGTAGCAAAGGAAGAAAAGATATCTGTGTTGGCTAGTCCAGCCTGACCAGCCTTACATTTTTTCTTTGGCTTGAGTTCGTACCACCACTCTAAATATCCATGCAATTTGAAACCTACGTCTTTAGTGTGTTTTGGGTTCCCACAATGTGTACAACCACCTTCCTTTATTCACAACTTAGGCTTTGTCACACTATTTGGGTTCCCATTTGTTGTAAATTAAAGTGAATAATGTTGTATCTGTCCTTTGGAAATCAAAGCCACACTTGATATGGTTTCCTCCTTTGTTAACATCTCACAATTTATCTCAGATCTTCACATTGAACTTGTGCATTGGCCTGTTATACGGTAGGAAATGGTTAGAGTTAAAAGTACATTAGCTCGAATCTTATCAAGGCGATCATCAAGTCCATCTAGAAATGCGTAAATTCCATCTTCTTGTAAAGGACAGTTGTATTTCTTTGTATCTTCTTCACACCTTGTAGGATTTGGGCGTCTAAAATCAACGTCTCTAGAAACCTTAAGAGTGTTGTAGTATGTCTCAATCTATCCTCTGCTCTGTTTTGAGTCTTAGACTCCTTCCTCTTATGATCTTAGACCTGTAAGACATCAATGTCGTCAAAATATGTTGTGACAATAGCATCCCATATTACCTTTGGTATTGGAAATAGAATGCAATTTCCAATCAGTTTGGGATTAATCAGCCACTGCTTTATTACAACATTCTCAGTCCTCCATCTTCTAAAACTTGGATCTATTTCTAAAGGTTGTTAAATTTCTCTCGTGTATCCTAATTTGTCTTCGCATGAAATATACATTTCTTCAACCTAAACTAGAGACCATCATTCAATTTGATGTCGATTGGTGTAGTAATTAGCTTTTAAGTTGTTGGAGCCTATATCTGATCCATTATTTGTGAAATCTTGGATGTTATGTCTCCAAGGATCAAAATCTCTCCTTGAGAATTTTCTGTTAAAGGAGTGTGTTCCACCATTCCTATCAACCATATATTTATCTCCTCTTTTCCTTCTTTCTATTTCTTCACATAAACAACCCTATAAGTCTTGGATATGAGGCTTTAATACCATAATGAAATGGTAAGAATATTTTTATTAAATTTGAATAAAAATGTTGTGGACTTATAGTACACCCCGAGTACATAACTTTAAAAAGAAATACTAGATTTCATAAAGATTGCCTAAGGTCTAGAGATGGCAAATATGACCCCACTCAACTTTGGCCCCGGTTGACCGGGCCATGGACCGCCCTCAGTCCAGGGCTATTCCGGCCAGGCCCCGCCCATGATTCGATGGGAAGGAATAAAATTATGTCGTTATGTCAATTTAAAAAAAAGAATATGAGGTTGGGTCAGATCCTGTCCTGATTTATGATAATCTCCACCTTTGTTTCATCTCTCTGTCCAAATCTCTACCTTCCAAAAACGCTCTGATATGTATCTTGATGTTGCGAAGATGGCAATCATAAGAGATGAGCAAGGTAAGGCTCTATTAGAGAAGATCATGCTATTTCTCTCTTCCCAGATATCTATAACCAAGTAAGGCAACACTATTATGTAAATCCATGCCCTGTTGTTATTTCATGCTTTTATTTATTACATGCTCCAACTAATCACATCTTCCCATATATATGGGGAATCCTCAGCCCCACATCTTCCTGTAATTTTTTCCATATGCTGCTTATATACTAACATTTGAAAAACATATGCTTGATAGATTAATTGTCTTTTTCACACAATGCGCACCTATTAGAGATTGACATGTATCTGTTGAGTCTATCCTATGTGGGTAGCCATTGTCAAATGGCCATCTAGAGGCCCTTAGAAGGATTTTGTTATCCCAAACTAATTAATACCAGCTCATATTGTTGTCCATACCCCAGAGTAGATTCCTTACCATTTTGTTATTAAATAAGCCATTATGAGTCCTCATCCATATCACTTTGTCTTCCTCCTTTGCAAGATTGGAATTGAGAAGAAGAGTTTTCACTGGTGTGTTTAAGAATATCATTTATATAGTTTTCTTATTGCTAAATCCATTTTGGACAGTGTATTCCTTTGGGAAATGTTGCTTCAACACCTAAAGATGTGTTTGTTCATATAAAACTCCTATCTCCAGCTATTTATCAAAGCAGAAGCTTGTTTCCTTCCTATCCCTCACCTTATGTCTCACACGAGGATTGATTTTCTCCCTTGTCTCTATTATGTTCTTAAGAGTAGATAAACCCCTCTCTAGAATCTTGACATTCCAGATGTTGTCCTTAGTTAGTTATTCACTCCCAACTCACCCATAAGAAAATTTCCTTTTTAATTAGTCTCCAACATCTTCTTGCTTAAAATTTTTAAATTGACTACCTGAATCGAAATAAGACTAAGTCCACCCTTGTTTTTTAGGCTTGCAAATATCTGACCTCAATATTTGTTTTGGTCTTGCCTTGTTTGTTTCATTCCATAAAAATTCCTTCAGAATCCTATTAATGGTTTTTATTACCATGCTTAGTAATACCAAGTGTGAGGCCTAGTAAATATTGATTGAAGAAAGGAAACATTCAATTAGTTTAAGGTGGCTTGCCATAGAAGGGCATTGCGTACTTCAATTTTAAATTCTCCTCCTAATCTTCTCCTCAAATGGTTTAAAGTTTGAATATCTGTGTTATTCCAAGGTATATAAAAGGTAATTGAAGTACCTTTATACTTGTAATGTTAGAAATGCACTTAGCATTCTATATTGCATTAGCAGACAAGTACATCCCACTCTTCTGGTTGTTTACTTTAAGCCCTGAAACATTTGTGAATATTCTTAAAGCTGTAACAAGTGAAGTAATGGAGTGATGATCATCTCTTGAGAAAAGGAATAGGTCATCTGCAAAATGGAGGTTTAGGATTCCACATTTCTTGCACTTTGAGTGAAATTTAAAGAGGGAGCTCCTCTTTGTAATCCTAACCAACAACCTGTTCAGAGACTTAGTTAGCTTGTCGAAACCCTCAATTAATTCTGATTCTCTAACTTTTTGTAGTAGTGATGAAACTAGGTTGAATCCCAAGAGAACTAAATACTAGTTTCTTAATTTCAAATAATAAAATGAAGTGGAGGGTTTTTGATTATTTAACTGATTAACTAAAACTAACAAAGAATTAAAATAAATCAACTAAATATAAAAGGAATAAATTCAAGAATACAAAACTCCGATTTAAGGAAAAGATCTCATTTAATTGTAACATTGATCATTAGTCTAAAAAGAATAAATGTCACAATTCAAGCAGTTAGTCCCAAACATGTTATGATAGACATAACAAGAGTTCAAACCTAGCATTCAAACCAAAACTTACTATCAATTAACTGGGTGTGATAGCATTCCATATCAATTAAATGATAGCAATATGCTTAGTGAAAAGGACTAAACCCTAAATTAAATAATCGAGATAGCTACAACTATTCATGAAATATGTTGTTTATATTGTTTTCCTATTCTAAACCTAGTCTAATTCTATCTTGCAAAGATTCTTGTCTAAAACAAATTCAAATCCCCACATAATAGTAATGAGAAGAAGTTTCCTAATTAAACTCCAATTTTTCAAGTGAATATGGCATTAGGCGTGATCTCGCCTGAGCTACTGCAGTAATCTATTAACTTTTTCCAAAATTCATGATTTTCACTAACAATGTCCCAATTTGATGCAATCTCTACTTTTTATCTCCTAAAATAAAACAAACATTAATTTTCCTATTTAAGCACCAATATATATCCAAAAAGAGATAATTCCAATTAATATATCAAAATAACATCTTATCAAAACTCCATTGCTTTGGAGAAAAAGGAGAGGTGACATAGGGTCCCTTTATCACAAACTTCTAACCCCTTCTATTATATTGGAGGTTTCTCCATTGATTAACACATTATAGGAGACTCTTGTTATATATTGTTCTATCCATCCTATAAAAATTAAAGGAAAGTTGTATGCTTTCATGAAATTGAGGATGAAATTCCAATCTAAGGAATTATATGCATTTTTGAAATCTATTTTGATTGTGTAGTTCCTTTTTTGTCTTTTTCTTAAATAATTCCTCAACATCTTCGATATTAGTAATATATTATCTCCAATCAGCCTACCTGAAATGAATGTACCATGTTGCTTTTCATTCAGTTTTAGAGAACCTTTGCTATGATTTTATAGAATGAGTTGAAACACACTATAGGACAAAAAACACTAACTTTTTCTTGTTTTTCCTCCTTCAGTATTAGGCAGAGTAGAGTTCTGTTGATCTCCGACAATAATTGCCCACTTTTGAAAAATTCTTCAATTTCCTCATAGACCATCTTGCCTATCATTGTCCAAGGTTTTTGATAGAAAACACATCTATACCATCTAACCTCGGAGTCTTATCAGGTGTCATCGCCTTCTCAAACTCCTCCCTAGTAATTGGTTTGGCTAGAAAATTGCTTTCCTCTTCTGTGAGCTGATCTTGAAGTACCTCCCTTATGAAACGTACTGTGGATTTTGCCTTAGAAGTGGTGCCCAATATTCCTAAAAAGAAAATTTCCACCTCTTTTTTTTGACTTGTTAGCTATAATCTTCCCATTAGTATTTAAAGCAATGATCCTATTAGAGGCTTGCCTTAAGATGACCTTCCTATGAAAGTAGGTTGTGTTTCTATCACCATTAGTCAGCCACTCTTAGTTGGCTCTTTGTAGGATCCTTATAAAGTTCAGTTTGAAACCTCTCTAGTTCCTGTTTAGCCCTCAGCAAAGCTTGCTTTATATTCTCTATTTTTCCATTAATAGACATTTAAGTTCTTCCTTTATCACCTATGTCTTCCCTGCACATATATATTGTTTGGTACCCCTTACTTCTTTTTTACACCCTTTTTGGAGAGTCTCTTCAAATCCAACCATATCTACTAAAAAATTGTTGAACTTGAATGAGGATTTCTACACCCCCTATATGAACAACAATTGGAGTGTGTGATAAAAGCATTTAATGCTAGGGTATGATGCATATGGATTTGGGTACTTCTAAAACCATTATGTATTGGCCATGGACCTATCAGGCGTCTTTATTATTGATTCTTTTGTTGATTAGTCCAAGTAAAGAAGTTACCACCTTGTAGGAGATCTAGAACATCAATGCTATGAACACATCCCTTGAAATCATCATTATGGTTTCTGCTATTGATGCTACCTTTCGCTTCCTCAGGGTTAAGAATTGTATTGGTCTCCAAGTAATAGCCAAGGGTTTTGGTTGGATGCTAGAGCTCTTAATTTGCTCCATAGCTCTTTCCTTTGGAATATACAATTGAAGCTATTGACAAATGTCACCAAGAATTCCTTCCCTGTCATCAAGCATCTTATTTTTGTATGTATGTACTATTTATCATTTTCAACCTCTCTAACTTCTACCTTAGTCTTATTGAAAAGGATTAGGATCCTCTCATAGTAGTGGGTAGCAAAATTATCAATCATCCCCCATTTAGTAGGCAAAATGTGGAGAATGCAACCTTTATCCTTATTAATTCTTATTTTCAAAAGTCCAAAAATATCTAGCTTGGAATCCCAAATCATTTCCTTGATATCAAATTGTTTTGTAAGGGAATTAAGACCCCTGACATTCCATGTTACTATAATCATGCTTCCATATTAGAAGAAGATTTTTTTTCTTCTTCTTTCTATATATCTTCTTGTTAGACGTCACAAATTCTTCTCCTGAGCCAAATCTACAGACAATTCTTCAAAATCCCTAGTTTTAGAAGTTTTTCCTTTGGGTTTCCAAGCTTTTTTAACTTGTTTCTCTTGCTTCCAAGCATATGAAACCTTCACAACATCCTCTACTCATTCCATATCTTCATCAAGTCTCGTGATAGGGATTTCTGCAGGAAGATCCCTCATTGCCTCCATAAGAACATATACCCTTGCAAAATTTATTCTTTTAATTTCTATTGTAGCCTGGTCTAGACAAATAGGTTTGCCCACATAGCTAGCTAGATAGCTTAACCCTTAAGTGGTCCAATATTCAAGCGGTACTCTATGTATAAACATCCAAATAGGTATGTTAAAAGTTTGAACTTCATCCAGAACTAACCCAAGTCTCCAATTTTGTAAGAATATAGGTTTGTTGTAAATGAGATATAGTCCATACTCAATTACCTTCGAAGTAGCCTCCTTGTTGGCAAATCTGAAGAAAGAGATGTCCTTTTCATTCACCAACACTTATGTGAGAGCATGCTGTCTCCAATTCACAAATGCCCATGCCTTCATAGTAGGGAAAGAAAATCTTTTATCCATAATATCCTATGGTTGTTGTGTTCCATCTTATAACTCTAGCTTTCAAAATTTTAATTTGGGGAGACAACACTTCATTCTGGTTGGTTTTTGAAGGAGGATTGTATTGCAGCTTGGTGAGACAAATTTGGTCACCTACAACCCTTGTCCAAGTTTGTCGGTTAGGGGTTTTTTGTGTGTTTTGGTTTTGGTTTTAGTTACTGTTTGTTGTCTTAGGTATTGTTTGAGCTATGTGAGATGAGTTAGGTGGGAAAGAAGGACAATCTATTAGGTTCAGGTTAGATGAGGATATAGTTTTTGCAGGGTTCAAATCCACTAAACTGTTTGGGGTGCGAATTCATGTAATGGGTAAAAATTGTTATAGACAAGGGTTTATGGTAAGTTTCGCGTTTTGGGCAAAGGTTCATGTAATGGGAAAATGTTCTTTCCTTAGCCTTTTTGGAGTCTTTTCAATCTTTAAATTGAACTGTAGATCGCCTTGCTTTGGGTATCACGTACACGAACATAAAAATTAGGAATTCTCTATTAATGACACCAAAATTTAGTGATGTTGTTTTCTGCACCCAAATCAAATCCTAAACTTATAACAAAAACAAGTGCAGTATAGGAGTAAAGTTTTTCCCATGATGAATTCTAATATGTTAACCATTATGTAATAAACCAATTAATGAAATGGAGAATTGTGATAATAAGAAAATTGTAATAAAAACTATAAAATCAATTTAGCAAATGATAAATGTGAACTATTGAAAAAATTAATCTCGATTTATGATTACATTCACCAGTAAAATTACAATTGATCTTAAACATAAACGAAAATTATTTTACTAATCAAATATTAATTATAGGACTCAATATCTATCTTTTCTTATAATTAGCTAATTAGAAACAAGTAATCTAATTAATCCCTATTATCTAACAACTTTATATACGATCCAAAATTTAATTAAATAACTTTATAAAAAGAAAGACCAATGAAGCAAGATAGCGCAGGATGTGGTTACATTTAATCCAATTAAACGATCTTCTTAGGAGCTAATAATTCCTAATGCAGCAAATTATAAAACTCCTAGTTGCTACGAAGATTAAAGGCATTGAACGTTTACATATTCAATATTTAATCTAGTAATTAATTATTTCAATCAATAAACTAATCTCGAGCATAAAAAAATAATTCAATATCTGAATAAATAAAACAATTTGCATTAATACTCAAAATATATCTCACAATTTGCAAAGTTGAGGGCCTTGTGTTCTCTTTAATCAAGAAAAATAAACCCTCTCTCTTCCTAACTCAAGGCCAAATATATATTTTTGTTGTTGATTTTGTTTTCTTGTTTTAATTTTCTAGCTCAAAAACTCATAATCTATATGTTGTTCTCTAGCTCATAATCTAGTTACGGTAGAATTTCAAAATCCTATATGTTTGACTTTAAATTTAAGCTTTAGAAGTTAAAATTACTACTAAAAGTACAACATTATCGTCAATGTATATGTATTTCTCTAACTGCACTTTAATTTGTAATTTATTTATTTCTTTTTTTACTTTAAGTCTACTAAAGAATATGAATATAATAAATAAATAAATTTCTTAAATAAACTAAAAATTACGGCACAGGAAAAAAGAATTAAGACAAAAAATAAATTAACACTCAAAATAAAACTAAGACCTCTATCATTTCCTCGAAAAGTGGTGTAGCCAGTTTCAAGCACCCTATTTTCTTCGGATCGAATAAGGTTCACAGAGTTTAGAAACAAACGATTAACTGTCCCTTTAATGAAAAATAGAAGCAAATTAGTAGCATAAATTAAATGTCAAGCATGCCTAGTTACACGTACACACAGACGACGGGCCACGTTTCCAGTCCTTGCTACCAACGTGTCATTAATATGTAGAAGCGGAAGAGCTTCGTACGTTTCACATCTATCACTGTCCTTATATATTTGTATCTGAAAATTAGAGAAGAAATTATAGAAGGGAAACTATCCTATATGCAAAATGTCAGGAGCACAGGAAGCACAGCCGCCGGGGTCAAAAACAGCAACAGCATACGAATCAGTAGCAGTGGGAGAGAATAAGACAAAGATAGAGCTCCGATCAAAGGAGGACAAGGGTATGATTCAGATCGACAAAATCCAAGACAAGGTTCCTGATGCTGCTGGAAAGGGTGGTCCAGTCTTTGAAGCTGGTAATGACCCCAACAAGAAAGACCTGGGCGTCACCGGCACTAGCAGCTGATCTATCCATGTGAATCAGTTCTCTTATAGATCGCTAGCTTTGTTGCGTATCTTCATTGCTTAATATATATATATATATGTATATATGTATATATGTATAAGTGTGTGTGTTCTGTTTACTGTATTATTGATTATAATTACGATAATCATATTGTATTTACTCGTGTTAACTTTAAATTGTTTCTAGTTCTTACTTTATTAAGATAAGACAACAAAGCATATCGACTATTGGACATTATATTTATTACTTATGAAAAAGTTGTCGATCGTATAAATTAAAATACTGAGATACTGAAATAAACGTGTTTTTACTTGATAGAGAACAAGTTACAAAATTGATTTGAGAATTCAATATTATTGGTTAGGTCGGTCATGCTAGGCCCAGGTCCAAGTGTAGAACCGCATGAAGACCGATCGGCCCATTCACAAACAGCAACCTAAACCTAGCAGGAATTTCTTATATAAGGTATTACCTCACCATGAAGCAGGTACGACATTAGAACCCTGATATTCTCTGTTCTTAGCCACCAAAACCCTCACAAAAAGACTAACTTGAGCGTCGGAGGGGCCTGCCGGCAATCAACCCCCGGCGTGCCTTTCGTTGTTTTGCAGGTATTCTCTGGCTAAAGTCACTCAGAATCATGGATCCAAGCAACGACGTCCAGCCCCATCAAGTTCAAGCAGAACCAACCCTCATCTCACCTATATAGTTATGGATTATTTATTAAATTAATAATTTCAAATTTGAATTTTATTTTATAGTTATTTATTCAATTTCCTCCGAAGTAGATGATGAAGTTCGCATACCAAGACAACGAAGATAAAGCTTCGTGCAACTTCTTAATTATCTTCTTCCTCGATTAGGATGTGTTTTTTATTTGTTAGATTTAGATAGAAAGTGATAAATATAGTGGGATATGTTATTCTTACTTCACCGTGTCGTTGCCTTTTTTTTTTTTTTGCTAAATTAGTTAGTATAGAAAGCTATACATAAGATAAGACTTATTACTCTGTTCCTCCTGTATTTTAAGAATGAATAAATACTCATGAAATACTCATGAGTATTTCAAGAGTATTTCATGAATAAATACTCATGAAAAAAAAAATACTCATGAAATGATAACAGAGCACGTGATTTGAGCCCTCGCTTTGCCAAATGTTGCTGTGAAATTTGAGCCTTTTGGTTTTTGTTTTTTCCCGTTAAAAGTCCTATCCTTTTGATTGCGAGACAAGAGTAAAACTCATTTTTGTAAGTGCTCAATTTTTGGTACAATAGCATTAAATAATATTTATTTTCTTATTCAAGATTTTAAATGAAAAAATTATCACTTACAAGCTATCAAAATAAAATTTTATTTAGAATTCTTGAATTTACGGGAGATTGTAAAAAGTGAATTTGTAAACCGAGTTTAAATGTATTTTAGGTCATTTTCTTCATGTGATAATATGATAAAGATGATTAACAAATAGTAGCAACTAAGTAAAAAGTTAAACTTTAAATGTTTAAGTTCTATTTGGCAATCAGCTGATAGCTGATTTTATTAGTGGTTAACTAATAGTTAATTATATTAACTGATTTGACCGACAGATAACATTAGCTGTTTTTAAAGATGCTTATGTACAAAATGAATTAGAAGGGCATTACTTAAAAAAAAAAAAGGATACGAGTATTATATCTTAGTATTTTTTGAATATTTTTATAAGAATTTCGAATTTAGATATTTATCTTTACAAAAATTAAGTTTATAAATCTAATAAAAAATATAATAATATAATAATAATAAATTGATCAAATTTTAAATTTAATTTAATATTTTCTATAATTTATAAATTAATTAAACAATTTTAATACATTAATTAATTAAAATAAGTTGTTGAAATCAAAATAAATTATTCCACATATATAATATATTTATAATTTATTTGCATTTTACAAGTATTCTCTGTAAAACAAACTTTATCATAAATATACAAGATGTTTAATATTGCATTAATATGCATGCGCCCTATTATAATAATAATAAAATTAATCAAAATTTTAATTTTAATTTAATATTTTATAATTTATAAATTAATTAATCAATTTTTAAAATTTGAAAAATTTATCTTATAAATTTTATTTAAAAAATTTAAAATTAAAATAATTAAAAAACAGCAAATCAATTTTTTATTAATTAATGGTAGCATAATCTAAATTTAAATTTAAATTATTTTTAATTAAACTAATAAAAGTATTATTAAAAATAAAAATAAAAAAAGTTGCAGGCATGACTTAAACTTATATCACTAACATGACAGTCATATTTAAGAGAAAAATTAATTAACTGGCTTAAAATTTAAGCAAAACAACTACTTTTTTAATTAAAGAGAAAAATTAAGTAAATGGCTTAAAATTTAAGCAAAAACAGCTACTTTTTTCAGTGTTTTGAAAATCGGACCGAACCGGTTGGTCGGATCGAAAAATCGGTGAATCGGAACATGAAACGGTGCGGTTTAGCCCGCATTTTTTGTGAGTGATTGACCCGTTCATTTTGCGGTCGGACCGGTAAAAACCGTTGAACCGGTAAAAGAAAGAACCGGCCGGACTATTTAAAATGCCTTGATTTTGATGATTTCAACTTGAATGAATATTATGATTAGTGATCTTTTTTTAATGTTTTTTATGAAATATGACTAGCGAGCTTTGTTATCTTATTTTGTATTGTGTTTGGCGAACTTTTTAAAAAATTATATATTTTAAAGTTTAAAGATTTAAGTTTACAATTAGATAAATAAATAATTAAATAATATATTTAAAAATTATCTTATATATATAATATATGAAATAAAAATTTATATATTTATTAATCACCGGTTTAACCACGGTTAAATTCCGATTGAACTATTAACCCTTGAATCAGTCGCTTCTCCGGTTCAATCACCGATCCGATTTTTAAAACATTGACTTTTTTACGATTCTTGGTTGAACATAGGTATGCACAGAATGCCGAGTCAATAGTTGCCTAGTTAATACATAAGGCTATACATGTGGGCCTCAAATTTGAGCCTTTTCTTTCTTTTCCAATATATGTTCTGTTATTTTGTTTCTTGCCTTTCTTCGAATCTCCAACAACGAGAAGCCCTTTGGTTGGTTCTGCAGCTACTCTCTGTAATGGAAGTTGAAATCATTTCCAAAGATTATGTCAAACCATCTTCACCAACACTTCATCATCTCAAAGCCAACAAGCTCTCTCTGCTAGATCAGTTCATGCCAACCTCCTATGTTCCTGTACTGTTTCTATATCCTACGAGCCAATGCTCAAATCTTTCATCGTTACTGATGTAAAAATAAAAGGAGAAGAGATTGTATTGTAATATTTTCCTCAAGCTTTATTGTGTGTACAGTAGGTGCTTTATATACAGTTTAGCTAGGTTCTAGACATTTCGATTACAACAGAAAATATAGAGCATGGAACGCTTATTATTAGCTGTATCCGGACGTTTGTTGAGAGTGAAGTATTCTGCTGCTAACAGGTGTAGAGAGGCATTCGGTGATCTTGGAAGGTGAGGTTGCAGATGGGCTTGGGGCTGGAGGACTTGGCCCAGTGCTTGGCCCGTCTGATAAACATATGTCTCTAACAACGTCATTAATTAGTGTGAACTTAAGTGTTGCATTACATATATAACAGCATTCTCATTGGATAAGGGAGAATGAAATTCACATGTTTCTCTTGTTTTTGTTTTAAGTTGCATGAATGAAAAGCATTTAACGATGCGTGTTATTATGGAAGACTCGGTTCTAGAAACGTGCATCCAAATTAATGTTGAAGATTATAATTCAATATTTGCCAACTAAATGATAAAGAAAGGGAAAAAAGCAAACCTTCCCGCTCGAGTGAGTTTCTCAACTTAGCCTTGAAATTCTTCACTTGCTTCAAACTGAGAGGTCCAAAATGCAAAAGTCTACATTATCAACTCGGTGTCGATGAAAGACCAAGGCCAGGAGGAGCAAGAGGTAGGTGGGCACGTAGTCATGCCAATATGCAATCATATTCATATCTAATATTCAATTCTCTTGCCGCGGTGTCAGCCTTGCCCTTAAAGTTATAGTAGTTAATAATTCGCCTGAAGTTAGTTTTTGTAACTCCTCGTTTAGGAATAAAGATTCAGTCTTTTGTTTTTCTTGTGTGGAAATGATCACTTTTTACACAATAAAAAAAATTTATGAATTTTTATAGATTTAGCTTATTTTAAAATATATGTTCAAGAATCTCTTTACGTTATTCTTGAATTCACATTATACATTAATACACTGTTTTATTTGGTTTAAAGAAAATGTCTCCTTCATTAATATGAGTTTTAAATAATAAAATAGGGTAAGAGATACGACAAATAACTTTTAAAAACTTCTTAATTTTAATTTTTTTAATATTTTCCTTATAATTTACAATTTTTCAAAAAACCTCATTCTCTTATACTTTCGTAAAAAAATAATAGCAAAATACACGTAACATAAACATTACACGTAGACCAGTCAAATGTTATTTATTTACTATATTTTTATTTTCTAATTTCATCGCTGAATTTATTAATTTGTTACTCATTACAAAGGCTTTTCTTTTTTGGGTTATTATAAAATTTTAATGATTATACAACTCATTAGACGTTTTTTATTTTTTAGTTATTGGTTTGGATCCATAATAATTAGTTCAAGTTGGGTTTAAAGAGTTGTAAGAGTTGGTCTAGATTGTCATATCAATAATATTTGATTGATCCACATTTGATATTTATGTCATATGTGTTCATTGTTATTTTTTAAGATAAGTCAAAGTGAAGTTATATTTTTAGAAAATTAAAAATTATAAAGAGCTTTTTTATAAAAAAAATCTTTGATTTTTTTTTAAATTTATTAAACCACATATGAGTCTCTTATCTTTTACCTTAATAGAATCCACAAGTTTGAGAATCTCAAAACAAAACACATCCATTGATTGACTAGGGTTAAGGTCAATATTTAAATTATCTCAAGTGCACGACATAGCTGTAGTTAACACAGATAAGTATGGGTTGATCCCACAAAGACAATAAGTACTAGTAATTACCTTTTTTTTATTATCTAACATATGAATCAAAATTTATATTTTAATAAAAAATAAGTTAAACAAATAAACTAAAACTAAAACTAAAACTAAAAATGATAATGGACGTAAGACAGAGGAAATTACTTAGAAAAATCAATATCAAATAGTAGTGTCTAGGTGATAAACTCCCCTAAGCGTCATTAAATATTTACACTTTTATCATGCAATATCTTTGTTAAGACTATTAACAACTAATCCATCAGTTGATTAACAAAAATCTTAATTTCAAGTTAAAACTCCTAGGATTGCATTATCGATTTGTAAATTTTAGCTATTAGGTTTGATCACGATTTAAAGGATTTATGTCGAGCTATTTCTAGCTTTATCTGCAACTCCTTTCAATTATAGTAGATCTATTTATAGAACAGTATTTCTTTATCTTAGTCATATGAAATCAAATGTTGGGCACCCGGCCCTCATGAGTCAAGAGCCCGACGTCCTAAGTGACATCTGGACACGTGTTCCATATGGGTGGCGTGCCCCCACCAAGACAAACACCAAAATAGCTTACTTCTACTATTTCCGAACAGATGTGGCTCTATGTCTCCAGTTTATTTAGAGACAAGAACCAACTCATTTAGAGATCTTATAAAAAAGTTATGGCTGAAAGTATTGAACAGGGCTTTGACCTAAATCATATCGCACCTGCCTTGGGCCAATTAGCATAACTATCATTTAGGATATTAGATTAGGAAAATCTTAGGATGCCTTGATAAAAGACTTCGAGATCCACAATTTTCATAGAGATATCGAAGACAAATTCTATCGTCTGAAGGGTTAAAATGGAGCAGATGATAGCAAGAAGGCAGATGAAGCAGAAGGCAAACGTATGCAAGAAGCAGATGAATGTGGAAGGCAGACGAAGCGGAAGGCAGATGAATGCTGAAAGCAAACGAATGCAGTCAACTTAAGACAAAGCAAAGTCAACTTAAGGCGATGCAACGCTTAAGACGAAATGTTCCTACAGACGATACATTCCTACAGACGATATGACGTCATCACAGACAAAGTGATGTCATATCAGACGATACACCTTTACAGACAATACATTCCTACAGACAAAACATTCTTACAGACAATATGACGTCATCACAAACGAAGTGACTTCATATCTGACGATACGCCTTTACAGACGATACATTCCTACAGACGAAACATTCTTACAGACGATATGACATCATCACAAGCGAAGAGACGTCATATCAGACGATACGCCTTTACAGACGATACATTCCTACAGATGATATGACGTCATCATAGACGAAGTGACGTCATATCAGACGAAACGCCTTTACAGACGATACGACTTGATACTTCTAAACTTCTTCCCTTCTAAAGACCATAACTTTGGATATTCCTACTATCAACCGTTGGAAGCTAGAAGGAAGACCTACAACTTCCTAAAGGCACATTT
>JAOTBA010000002.1:17422464-17438479 GCA_025629845.1 Erythroxylum squamatum | reverse complement strand
ATTAATTATGCATGATGTGCATTTTCCTAATTTCTCATCAAATTATCAAAATTCACAATTCTAGCCCTAACATGGGTAACGGGATGTTACAACAACCTTTTCATTTCATTTTATGTTGTCACTAAGATAGAGGGAAGATAATAAACCCAATCCTTTGTCTTATCTGTCAATAAAAATGGAAAGGTTGTAAGGTTGGTTTTCTCTTCTGTTTCTCCTTAGGGCTTCTGCGAGAGCAAAAAACGTGGAATTTTTTCAAGTGTTTATGTGGATTTTCACATACAAAACTACAAACAATAGGAAGTAAGTGGATCACACCAAATTTCAATTCAAAATCTACCTTAAAATCTAGAAATCTTATGCATAAAGGTCACTAATTCAAATTTGGTGCAACTAACTCCCTCAATACTCTAGTGTTAGGATTTGTCACCTTTTCTTCACCTTCTTGGAAATTAGAATATTCACAAATTGTTCAGTATATCTCAACTTTCTCCTTTGAAGGTAAATAACTTTTTTATTGCTTAGTCTCATGCCTTAAATGATGCGTTATCTTCTCAATCTTTGGATTTTATTATAACTGGTATGAGAAGAATGAGTCATACAAGAAAAAAGATTAGCATTAAATTGTGAAATAAAGGAAAGAAACTAATAAACTAAAATAATTCCTCGGTAAAAGCACCAAAATTTTGAACAAGTTCTCAAAGCCCTCAAAATTAATCTCTGATTCACTAAACTTTTGTAGTAGTCGTGAAATGAGGTTGAATCTCAAGAGAGCTAAAAACTAGTTCTTAATTTCAATTGATAAAATAGAACGGGGGTTATGATTAATTAACTAAAATTAATAAATAAATCTAAATAAATCAACTAACTATAAATATTTAACTGTGATTCAAGGAAAGGATCTCATCCAACTGTAACTTTAATCATTAGTCTAAAAAGAATAAATTTTCATAACTCAAGTAGTTAGTCTTAAACATATTATGATTATCATAATAAATCTCAATTTTCCTAAATTAATTGATTGAAACCTAGCATTCAAATTAAAACTTACTATTAATTGATTAGGTATGGTAGCATTCCATCTCAATTAAATAATAACAATAATTTAGTTTTCTTATTTATGATAAGTTAAATATGCAACTACATAAAAAACCTACTTGCTACTTATACTAATCAATCATGACAATTGTGGATCACTAACCTCACAATAGTAATACAATAATCAACATCGAATTAATTTTTCAAATTAATCAATATTATTTACCCATGAAATATAAGAAAAGGAAACAACTAAGTATCATAAGTAAATTGCCCCCAGCTCTTCAATCATTTGATAAACAAAGTCATTCCTTGATAAATGAAGAAATACATGAATTAAAATAAACTCTAGGTTTAGAACAAAACCTCTTAAGGTCACAACTAGAGTTTTGATTCCTTTTTAATCAGAAAATTCCAAAATTAACCACTCATAGGTTTAGTTTCATAAGAAAAAAATAGAAGAAAGAAGAAGAGAAAACAAAAGAAAGACAAAAAGGAATAATTAAGAGTGTGGGTAATGTTTTTTCTTATCCTCTCCTACCCAAAAACTAACTTCTTTCAATATTCCAGAGATAATATTTTTAACAATCAAAATCTCTACATAATAGGGCTGGAAATAAATCTCCTAATTGAACTAAACTTCTTAAAGTGAGTCTAGATCTAAATGTGATCTTGTCTTATCCGTTGCAGGAATCTGTCATCCTTGACTTTATCTTCCAAAATTTGTGACTTTAAAAAATAATGGTCCATTTAGATATTTCAAGCCAAATTTGGTCTAATTTTCACTTATCATCTCCTAAAATAAAATAAATATTAATTTTATCAATTAAGGACCAAAAATTATCCCAAAATTAAAGTGATCAATCCAATTAATATAACATAATTGCATCTTATCAAGTATACAACTAAAATCTTCTCTTGCTCACACTAATAAACAAAGGATCAATATATGTTATGTAATTAAATATGTATCATCTAGCCTCCTAAAGCTCTTAGAAACTCTCTAGTATGCCCAACATTACTCTCACAACTTATATTTTATCTATTTATGCTTAAAATTATCTAAAATAGTTGTTAAAAAGAGATGTTAGTCACCACAATGGTACTGACAGTTGCATTAATTAATAATTCTACATGCTAGTTAACCATTTTAGTATATTGGTCAACTAATATGGTGACAAATTAACAATATATGTTTCTAAAAGGCACAAGTCTTTCATTCTATCCAAACTAATATTGTTCGCCTAAATTACCAAATTGGTATACCAAACTTCCTTAAACAAAAATTTCAAAACTTTTCAAGTGCTTTCAAAGATCAAAACACATATCTTTAACAAAAACGTAATTTAGAACTATTTTAAAATTTTCAAAAGTTCATTCCAAGGTCAACAGTTTTTTTTATAAAGCGAAACAAAAATTTTTCTTTATCGTGGAATTATTTATATATTATATCATATATTAAATGGTCATGTAATAATAAGGTTACATGGTGAATTACAATGATTTACTTAAAATCTTGATGTCGTTGATTTCTCCTTATTCTTGGTTATTCACTTAAACTATATATATGCTTCATTTTGCTCATTTTATCCTCTATTAATTGTTTAATATATTTAATTAACTTTTTTGCTCAGTTTGCCCTTCTATTGAACTTCATCATTCATATATTGCTTTATTTTATTATAATAGAGCTATTAATATCATGAAAA
This sequence comes from Erythroxylum squamatum, assembly GCA_025629845.1. Lineage (NCBI taxonomy): Eukaryota > Viridiplantae > Streptophyta > Magnoliopsida > Malpighiales > Erythroxylaceae > Erythroxylum > Erythroxylum squamatum. Next base: position 17,435,735 of record JAOTBA010000002.1, on the reverse strand, counting down.
ATAAATTTATTAATAAAAATATGTTATGTTATTATCAAAATAATGAGTTAAGACCTGACCTTATGTGATCAACAATAATATTTTGTAATTAGGTAATAATTGTGAAAAATGTATTTATAAATAATTTATTAACAGTAATAAGTATTGAGCGCTGACATCGTGTCTAGTGAACTAATGAAATAGAAATAGGGATGACAATGAGCCGGTCTCGCTAATGTTAAAAAAAAACTTAAAATTAAAAGTGTAAACGTCTTTTTTTAATTGAGTTCAGGTTTAGGTTACCCAGCCTAGGCCTATTCAAGACCTAACTCTTCTAAGCAAAACAATGTCATTTTGCTTAGAAAAGTTGAACCTCAAATTGGTCTTGCCTAATTTTGCCCGTTGTTGGCCCTCTAAAAACACCTAAATTTAGGCGCATGGGTCAATCAAGTGTTATCCCTAAATAGAAAAAGGTTATTTAGTTCTTACACTGAGTTTTACGAATTGATATAACAAGAATCAATATTACCATTTAGTCTAACAAACCATTATAATAGGAAAAGTTAATTAACATTGAATTGAGTATAACAACTGATATAATAAGAAAATCTAATCAATAATTATTATATTGATTAATAGTTAATCGTAAAACGCAAAATAATAATTCTTATATTTTATGAAATATTAAATATAACAAAATATAAAAACTATTATGTTACATATTTAATATTATTTGATAATAAACAACAATTTAATAAAATGTCATTTATTATATAAAACCAATAAATATATTGCTATCTATTAATAAAATATGATAAATAATATGCATTAATTATTAATATAATTAATATTTTATATTAAATATTATTATACTATTTAATACGAATAATATATGTAAATATGATAAATTAATAAAATAATATTTTTTATATTTTTATTTTGTTAACGATAAAAATCAATAAAATTATTATCAGTCACTTATAAAAAATAAATTAGAAATTTTCTTGCTTGTTAATATTATTACATAATAAAATAAAATTTCAATGAAAGACTTAACTGCTATTATGTTAAATTGATTAATATATTATTAATTACTAATAAGCTATACTTGTAATATAGTAGTAATAAATAAATAAATTTGACGTTAAAATTTTGTTTATACTTGTTATATAAGTATGAGATAAAAATATTGCAAATCAATAAAATTATAAGAAGTTTTATAAATTTATTTATTACTTAAAAATTAAATTATTTATTTATAAAAATAAATAAGAAATGAAGTAATAAATTTGGTCATCTTATTTATTAATATTATTCCATAATAAATAAAAATTTTAATTAAAAACTTAATTTACTATCATATTAAATATATTATTAAAAATAATATAATCTTAATTTTTATTAAAAAATAAATAAATATTAAATATTATTAAGTAATATATGTAAATATAATAAATTAATACATTTGGCACGTAGCACAAATGTAATTTAGTGATTCTCAATTATTTCTTTGTAATGTGTTTGTCAATGTGGTGTATCACACGTTTCAATAATACAAAGCGAAAACCTTATTCCCATATGTGAGCATTCTGTTCTCCGTATGGTGCAGCTTCACAACTTATAATCAATGCCACCTAAAACCATACTTGATATAAATCATTATTCCCAATCACGGCAGGATCTAGGCCAGGAGTTCACAACTTTGATTTAACATACATTTTCGATCTCAACTCCTCAGCTACTGCGTCGATGAACTCCTCTGTATTCAAGTATTGATCTCTGGTAACACTACATTCAATACCAAATATAGCTAAATAAGTAACCGGCTTGATTTTACAGAAATGCAAGTACAACATAACATTCAACTTAGTTTGTTGTGGCTTACTTAGGCCCATGCACAAGGAGTGCGAGATCCTTGGTCATCTTCCCAGATTCAACAGTTCCAATGCACGCCTTCTCCAAGTTCACTGTAAAATCCAATAGTCTGGAGTTGCCATCCAGCTTTGCCCTGATTAAATGTTTAAAGTCGGAGGAAGTCGTTAAAAAACATTAGCATATAAAATTTCAGATAATTTGAATAAAGTCTCTTAAGTTTTACATTATTCGGGAACTCATACTTTCCAGTAGTCACTAATTTGACAAGTTTGAGCAATATTTCAGAAACAAGAGTGTTTATCACATAAAACAAAATATTCGTGTGAATGTGTTCTTTAATCTTTACGTTCTTTTATGGTTCCAAAATTTACTGTGAATAATAAACTTGTGCAAGTGAAGACATAACTTGATCTTGGACATTTTTGCCATTTCTAAAGATTGAGAAACTAGTTCCTGCTTTCACTTTAATTACATAAAAGTATACATATTCTTCTGATGAAAATGGAAATTGGAGAGACGGTGAAGAAAACTGGAAAGTATTTCCTTAAATAAGTGGCCCTTATTGCTCCGCAAAAGCAACAGTAAAGCATTACCTATGTGCAAGACCTCTTGACCAAGCAAAAATGGATGCTATGCTGTTTGTGCTAGTTTCACCTCCCCTCTGATGCACCCGATAATGTCGGGTAACTGTGCCATGGGCTGCTTCAGCTTCAATTGTTCTTCCATCTGGACACACCTACAGCACAATTGAAGGTCTCAGTGCCAGAGTAAAGGGGTAGAGGCAGTAAGAGAAGCAAGTGCAAACATCACATCCGATACCAGGATAGATGTCATCAACCCAAGAGATCCAAACCCTGCACAAATGCAAGAAATGCTTTCCAATGATTAAATTCTGGGACTAGAACATTTCAAGGATGAAATACTTTACAGGAAGTATTTGTTACTCCAGATATCATCAGCATACGGACCTTGGGCTAAAAAATCACTCTGTACATCCCCATCATAATTTTTGCATGCCCAGACATATCCTCCTTCACTTTTGAGAGCATAAGCAACCATATCATCAATAAGACGATGCTCATACCTATAATTCAGAGATGAAAATCAATAGAAAGTAGGTTAATTGGCCATTAATAACCCCGTTGTGTAGAAGTTCTCACCATATGCCAGCAGTTTCAAATTTGGATTTCCATCGAGTTTCATAAACTTCCTGGAATATGTCTTTGAATCTTCAAGATAGTCAAAATTAGGGAAAGGTTAAAATAGTATATAAAATAAACATTTGTGCTTTCACATGTAACAGAAGAAATCAAATCTGAATCCAGCACCACTTCAGCCATCCCTCCCTCCCTCCCTCTCACTCTCTAAAGTACAAGAATGTAGAAGAAACAACATTGACAGAAATAAATGAGAAGAAGGGAGCTAAAAACTTGGGGGAAACAAAGCAACAGTATAAGACATATACCTTCCATCATATTTTTTAAGAATGGTATTTTTGGTGCTAAGATAAAGTGGCCACTTCTTCTGGTAAGCAGTGCTCATTGAAGCCTCAGCAAAAGCACAAATTGACTGTACTCCAGCTCAAATGAAACAAGAAGTACTAATAACATTTTAGTAATCTGTGCAGTCATGAGTCAACGAATTAAAAGAAACAAATAAGAAATAACACAAAAACCAGGATCAGAACCTCGTCAGTGTTATACATTGACAAAGCTACACCTCCAGCCCCATTGAAGTTGTACACTTCAAACTCTTCTTTCTCGTTACATCCATCTGGAACTGTAGCATTGAGATAAGCTCAAACTTTGAGAAAATTCCAACAGGAAACCAGGCTCAAGATTAAACTTAAATCAATGTTTGCTCTGAAGGCAGGATGTTCACCAAATACTAGCTTAAGTTTGCCAGGTCCTTGCACAACCATGTCAGTTGCTCGATACTGGTCACCAAATGCATGTCTGCCTATGCAGATTGGCTTAGTCCAACCTAAAAAAGTGGAGATTCAAGCTGATCGCATGCAATATTATTTTTATAGATTAGTTAACATGAATAATAAATCCCAACCTGGTACAAGCCGTGGGACATTTTTGCAGATGATTGGTTCTCTAAAAACAGTGCCTGCATTGTAATCACAGGAAAAGTAATTGACAACTAACAGAAAGAAGAAAATGATGGGACGGAAACAGGAACAGGTTGATTGGATTCACCATTCAAAATGTTACGGATAGTGCCATTAGGGCTTCTCCACATGCTTTTCAATTTAAATTCCTTAACACGACCTTCATCTATGGGATCATTAACCGATGATGAGACACTAATGGCAACACGTTAAGCCAAAACACACTTGGTGATAAATAGTTTAAACAAATAGATAAATTAAAAAGAATCAAAGAACATGGGTAAGGACCTGGAGTGATAGTTGCACATTTAATTGCCACATTATACCTATAACGAGTGATATCAGAACATTATATTTCCAACAGAAAAGAAAACTGAAAAAGAAAATAAAGACAACGGAAACATACTTGAGAGTAGCTTCAGCGCTTTGGACAGTAACTTGATCATTGGTGGCATCTCTATTTGGGAGGCCAAGATCAAAATACTTTATATCTAATTCTAGAAATGGGAGAACCAGCTGTTGCAAAATCAAAGAGAATAGTTTGACATCAAAAGTTCTTTATTGCATAGTACAGTAAAAGAAGCAGGAAGGACCTTGTCCTTGATGGAATTCCAAATAACCCTAGTCATTTCATCTCCTGCACATTACAACTGATAATGAGCCAATCATGAAGCAGTTCAAAGTTCACAAAATTTGATGGTAAGATGATAATGATAGTAAGAACTGCATCAACTAAACAAGACCATGGGACCAATATCAACTAACCATCCATCTCGACAACGGGGTTGTCCACTTTGATCTTCTGGAATTTCAACGATTCCATCGCCGATTACTTTCTGCAGACAAAGGACAACAACGTTCGAAGTCTCCAAGAGACGAAGGCTAAACAGAAAGCCCCAGAATTTCACACGTGCAGTCAATCAAGAAGAGAAGTCAAAAGGCTTTCTGCCGTTTGCCAGCTCATACATCCAATTTTTTATTTTAATTTAATCAATGAAAATTTATTAACAGCTAGTCCAGATTTCCGGTTTTATGCTTTGATCATAACTCATAATCAACAAGTCCACGTTTCTGGTTTTGTGCTCCGTCAAAACGGTAACTAATTTTATGAATATTACACCGGGTATTGAATTTAGTGTAATGCGTAATACAAGTCGTACTTACACACAGAATCAAACGTAAAAATGAATAAACAAAAAAAACGTGAAAAATACATGATTTAATTTTCACATCTTCAAACAAGCTTTTTGATCTTGAAACCTTCAAACTTTCTTGATTACTTTCACGAAAATCGATCAACTGAACGTTGTTAATGCCATCTTGTGTCTTTCTTAATGCGTGAATCTCTTAACGGGTCAGAGAATTTGAACATTCACAACTTACTTAAGTAAACAACAGGAGACCTTAGCAATTATATATAGTAATTGTATTGGATCTCCCCATTACAGACCTAATGCATGATTAGTTTATACTAATTAGGGTCCATTTTTTTCGCTGAATTTCGGCCAATTAAACTAGATCTTTTATTAGACTTCTTTATTATCTTTAACTAGATCAAATTCAATTCACTCAATTATAAGATTGTTAAAAAATTGAAAAATTGTAAATTAATTATTATCCAACTAAATAAAATTGCTAACAATCTCCTCCTTTGTACAAAAATTAATTACAACAGTTTTAACAACAAGAAAATCGGTAAAAAGAGGTTAAACCAAATCAATGTATAGATCAACCAAGTTTAAAAAACTATTTGATCCAAGATAATAAAAGTTCATCATTTTGTCCTGTAAGAATTTCGATACCGAAAAATATCAAATGCATGTGTCATATGCGACACAGATCCATTATAATCACGCATATCTAATATCTTACTAACATGAATGAGAAAATGGAAAGTAACAAACTACGATAATACCTGTATGATCTGAAATGTATCATCTTTCTGTTTGTAGGTGTCAATTTCTTTGAACTTTATGCTAAACTAAACCTGAGAAATTTGTTTTCTATCACTAAATGTTAGACAACATTAGAGAAAACGCTTATGGGATTAAATGTTTATATCCCTTATGTAATATCATAACCATAGATTTACATGTATATCTGTATGTATCCTGATGATGTGGGCTCAAAGTCCATTTGTATATATATGCCCAATGATCATTACAATGCTTAAGATCAACACAAATCTCAAGACTTTCACTTGTATCATGACAATGTATAACAATTTGTATGATTGAGAACAAAATGATGATCATCTGTATTAATTAAACATACTGTCATAATACATGCAATGTATAAATGTATCAAGAGCAAATACAATGATCTCTCTAACTAACAGTGTCTAAGGACTTTAATACACCCATGTTATATACATGTCTCTAGAAAACAAGTGGGTTAAAATCCTTTAGTCAAAGGATCAGCAAACGTATCCTCAGTCCTCATGTGCTCCACCTCAATGCCACCTTTTTGTATTAATTCCCTTATGGTCAAATATTTGACCTTCAAATGCTTAGATCCTGTGATGTTCTTATTACTATTACTGAACAATACATCAAAAAGATTATCATAATATAATCGAAAAGGTCCAACCACAGACAAGTTAGAAATTAAGTTCCTAAGCCAAACCACATATGAAACAACCCCACAGCATGCCATAAACTCTGACTGTATAGTTGAGGTGTCGGTTTTGGGAGGGCTGAAATGGGTTAAACAAAAAAATTTAAAACCAACAAGAACCTAATGATTGTCTTGCAACCAATTCATAAACCAAAATAGCACAAATGAAAGCATATAAACCATTATACCTTGAATTTGGTCTCCAAACCTAATAGAAGATCTCATAATTTCAACTCCTTGCTCATGTCTTCAGCTTTTTGCTCACGGCTTCACCTTCTTTGCACCAAATGAGATGCACTCCAACGTTTCCACCAGAGATCGATTAGAAAGCCCAATGTCTCCCTATGCTAGAAAATCCCCAAAATAAACAAAAGGATGGGTGATTGATTGTTCAACACATGAGCTAAATGGCAAAGCTTTTTTGGTCTTGTAAGAAGTATCAAGAAATTCAGCAACTTGGAGGAAGACAAAAGAGAAAAGAAAAACCTGAAAACCGTGGGAGAGAAGAAGATGCAAAACGGCAGCAGCTAGAAAACCACACCAAAAATGTCAAAAGTCCTCTCCCTTTTGGACAAATTGGGGTTAATTAAAACCTCTTTAATTGTCTAAAATGCCCTTGTGTAATTAAAGCTAAGAAACAAAGTGAAACGATAACTTAGTCATGAGGCTTTAAACACATCTTTATGTTAATTTCATGGACACCTCTTGTTTTTAAAAGGTTGGCCATGCAAATATTCATTTAAATAGTCACTTTTTCATTTATCTCATGTTTCAAAATAAATAAACATTTGACTCAATTGCCATATAACCATACCATATAATTATATGCATTATTTTGTTGTGCATTAAATTTATATAACACGTCATACATATTAAATAAATTTATCTAGGATTAAATTTGTTATTTAATAACACTTAATACTATATGACGACCAAAATAATTATAACACTTATAATTAATTTTATCGTCATATTCATATCTCCATATGATATACTAGAATATTTTTCCTTAAATCTTTTCTGGTGTGAACCCATTGAGATCTATGTCATGTTGATAATCGAATTAAAACTTTAAATTATATACATCATAAGAAATATCTAGTAAAATAAATTATAATTACTCAAATGACACAGATGATAAGTATCGTACACAAATCACGATCCCGAAGCAATAATTACCCATGTCAATTCTCTTGTCTCATAATATCCTGAATAAATGCAAGATTGGAATATATCATTCTTGCTTATTTAATCTTTCTTGATTTCCAAAGTCAATCGTAAATGTGATTAACTCCTTAATCATATTGCATGCATAAAATATTACTTTATCAAGGGCCCATAGACATTATCGCTCATATCATATACGAGGGACAACAGTATTCTTGATGAACATTTATCCTCTACACAAGTCACGTATACTGTGGCGTTATCTGTATAGCTACCTGTTACGGTTAGCGTTGGACAATGCCAATAAATACACATTTCTCATGTAAGAAAATGAACATCTCATACCATAGAATTCAAGACACGTATGAAACATTAATGACATAAACACAAACCTAATAATAATTCATTTAGGATATGTCGAATACCATAATCTCCATTATGTATCTGTGTGATTAAACCGATAACTCCTTACCTAATGGTTTGTAAAAAATGCCATCATTTAATTCAAATACTAATCTTTTAGTGATCAATTAATATTTCATGTTAATTAGCAAAATTAGTGACATTTCAGAGTAATCGTTATTTTCCATTACAGAGTTCTACAATTTGAGTCCTCAACTCAAATAATCCATAAATAATGAAAACTTATGGAATAAAATGATATAAACCACCCAATTTATGAAGATAACTGTTAGAATACAACCATCTAATAATTGTCTTCTAGATCATAACACTAACACGAGGAAGTCACCAATGTCTACTTGACACTCTTCCACGATACTGCACCATCTACTAAAACAAATATGTACCTTGATGTAGACTTTCTATCATCTGGACACATAGTAAAATCTGAATAGCTTACAAGGCCTAGATTGTTTACTTTTCTAAACGTTAACATATAATCCTTGGTTCTCTTTAAATATCTCAACACTCGTTTGATGCATTCCAATGGTTTATTCCTAGATTAGCCAGATATCTTCCCCACAATCCAAAACTAATTGAAACGTCCGGTCTAACGCACACCTGACATACATTAGGCTACCAATAGCACTAAAATAAGACACATTCTTCATAGCCTCTCTCTCTGTATCATTCTTTGGATACTGTGCCAAAGATAATCTCTTACCATGAGAGATAGGTGTTACAACGTATTTATAATCAACCATATTAAATCTTTGCAGCACTCGCTCAATGTATGCTTTCTGTGAGAGACCTAACAATTGTAGAGACCTATCTCAGTGAATTTGAATACCTAGGATAAAAGATGCTTTAACAAGGTCCTTCATGTCAAAATGCTTGGCCAAAAGTTGCTTAACCTCATGTAACAAGGTCAAGTCATTTGATGCGAGCAAGATATCATTCACTTATAAAAGTAGAAAGATAACCTTGGTCCCCCTTATCTCGTAATACAAACATCTTTTATCTTTATTTTTCATAAAGCCAAAAGAGGTAACAACCTCATCAAACTTAAGTTACCACTATCTGGAAGTTTGTTTCAAACCATATATTGATTTTCTCAGTTTACAAACCTTGTCAACTTTTTTTATCCCAAAATTCTTCATGTTATCCATATAGACCTCTTCACAAAGGTCTCCATTCAGGAAAGCAGATTTAATATTCATCTAATAAAGCTCCATATCATAATAAGCTACTATTGTCCTAATCACTTGAAATGCATCCTTAGAGGATATAGGAGAAAAGGTAATATTAAAGTCAATACCTTCTCTCTGAGTGAACCCTCTAGTAACCAACCGAGCTTTAAACTGCTCAACTTTACCCTAAGAGTCCTTTTTGATCTTGTAAATCCATTAACAACCGATATATTTGTAGTTCTAAGGCAAATTAACAAGCTTTCATATCTTATTATGCTTCATGGATTGCATATCATCGTTCATTGTATCCTACTACAAATCTACATAAAGTCCAAAGACAGCTTCTGTAAAAGTAATTGGATCTACAACATATCCAATATCATAGTCTTGTTCACCTAAATAGACTATGTAGTCATATGAGATAATAACTCTTCTCACTCTAGTGGATCTTCTTAATTGAATCTGTTCTCGTACCTCAGTAACCTCAGTTTGTACAGGTATGGGTTCGTATCCTTGTACTGGCATGGTACTAGGACCTTGATCCACCAATTATGACTGTATGAGTGATGGATATGAAATAATTGTAGTATCTACCTAGCTATCATTTGAAGGGTGAGAAGGATCACCCTCATTAGACATCATACTTTAGAAACTTAGCTATTTGTGATTCTACTATTCTAGATCCTCCTTCTCTATAGTAAAATATGTATACTTTTAAGTGGACAGGTTATCCAACAAAATAGCAACCAGTGGAACAAGAATGCAACTTATCTTCATAAGGATTATATAAACGTACCTCAGTAAGGTAGCCCCATACATAAATATGGGCAAGGCTAAGTTTCCACCCTTTCTAGATTTCAAAAGGCATCTTCAAATTTGATTTACTTAAGACTCTGTAAAGTATGTATACGACAGTTTTTATGGCTTCATCCTAAAGGTAATCTAGTAAATTAGTTCTGCTCTACATTGAGACACTTTTCGATCATAACATTTTGCTTAGGATTACTTGGCATAGTAAACTGAGCCACTATTCCTCATTATTCTACATATTTGGCAAACAGACCCTTTTCTTGTCCTGAAACTCCATGTCTGCCATAATATTCACCTCCAAGGTCAGATTTGACAATCTTAATGGACCTTCTCAATTGGTTCTTAACTTCAACCTTGAAGATCTTGAATTTCTTAAGAACTTCATACTTTTCTTTAAGTAAGAACACATAATCATAACAGGAATAGTTGTTAATAAATTTCAAAAAATATCTTGAATTGCACAAGTTAGCTTTATAAGGTCCAGATATATCTGTATCTATGATGTATAATAAGCTAAAAGTAAGAGTTGACCACTTTTTCTTTATTTTGATCAACTTACTCCTGTAATAGTCAACACACATTTCCAAATCATTAAAATCTAAAATTAGGATAATATTTATGCCACAATATGTATGACTTATCATTTATCAAGGGTCTCCTTCTAGTGACTTGTTTAGTAATATATGAAGAAGCATACATCTCATAAAGTGCAAGACATATTTTATACAAACCATACGACAAGAAGGCACTACCAATATGTTTTGCATTGAAAGATAATAGTAAAATAGAAGCATCAATGAGAAAACTATAACCTTCTTTGTCCAAAACTAATACAGAGATCAAATTCTGCCTAAAAGATGGTATATAAAATATGTCATGTGAAATGAGAACAAACCCTATATCAAGGTTCAAATATACATCCCTTATAAAAATTACATTAATTTCTTCATTATTGCCCACCATCAGTTTTTTCTCCCCTCTATTTAGCTTTCTCTTCTGTATGAATTCCTGCATTATGGAGGTAACATGATTAGAGGCTCTACTATCTAGCCACTAAGAACTTGATGTGGCTATAGTGAGATTAGACTCGTGGATCATACATGCCAAGGAGTTACCTGATAGTTCTTACATTGCTTTCCAAATTTTATATTTATGGCAATCCAACTTTTTGTGTCCCTTCTTCTTATAGAAGGAGCACTGATCGCGCGTCGTTGCACTAGTCAAAATAAAATAACTAGACTACTACTATAGCAGTGGTGAGTCTAGGTTGATCCTACAGAGAGTGTGTGTAAAGTTTATAAAATGAAATTAACCAGTGTTTAGGTTTAACAAGGGGGTTTTGTTTTTGAAAGAAGAAAATAAAATGAAACTAACTAATAAAAACAAATTAAAGAAAACATGCAAAAAGTGATAAAAGTGGGGAATTCGATAGGGACCCAGTTCTTTAGTTCAATCTTGGCCTACACCCTAATTAAGCACATTTTATTAATTTGTTATTCTTTAACCTCTCCTAGCAACTATTAATTGTGGGTTAATAATTAACCCGAGTTTTCCTTTAGGTTTTGTTTAATCAAGATACGATCGTTAATTAAACCGAACAACCTAGGATACGATCTCTAGATTTAATTAGGCAGTAGCATTACGAATTAGGAAAATTGATTAATCAAGGCAACAACCACATACGATGCGACATTTAACCTAGGTCATTTTATCCCTAATGATTACGAATCATTACTCAGTACACCTGAATTTTAATATAATAATTATGGATTATATCAAAATTCTAGCAATGGGTTTGCAATTAACGATTCAATGAACGCATTAAAATCATCATCTCATAATATCTAATGGGTTCATACACAAATAACTAAACAATAACAAAAATCTGATTATCCATACACAAAACCCAAATCAATTAATATAGGATAACACAATCAATTTATAATGAGAGAAAGAAACAACAAAATAATTTTAAAAATTACTTAACTCGGGTCGTTGGCGTCGAGACGTCTAGCCATTCATGAATCTCTTCCTAGAAAATGCTTCAGCCCCCATTTTACTAACCCTACCGAAGCTCCCTGCATCTCTCCTTCATTGCCCAAGCTTCTTATTGTTGCTCTTCACTGTTGCTTGCCTAATGTTCATTGATGGGACGAATAAGGTTTTATGTCTTGGTCCAGTGCTCCTGTTCACTACCCCTCTGTTCTCATTATCGTAGCTCTCTTCACGCCACTAAACCAAGCCATAGCAGCTCCAAGCCTCAGCCTTTCTTGTCGCCTGCGCCTCTCATCACACCTCCACTATTGCTCATGGGACGACTTAAGTTGCTCACCTTTTCAAACCTCTCTTGCGCTGCACTCCTCCTACTGTGCATTTTCCATAAAACGAACACACGCTGCCTTGGAATGCAGACGCGTTGTTCGCAGGCATTGCCTGTATTTTGCGCGCAACGCAATGTGCGTTTTGCCTGGGCATCCTAGTCTGCTGACATTGTCGTTTTATGCATTATCTGTTGTCGTTTTGTGTTGTTGGCTTCCTTCTTGTTCCATTTTTCTTTTCTTTTATTTATTTTTTTCTCTTCCTCCATGAAGATAAGCAAAAATAAATATTCAAAAAATGACCCATGTGTGGTGCTTTTGACTCACTTTAATTTCTTTGCTTCCAAATTGTACCTAAAATCATATATGAATTAAAGTATCTTAAGCATTTTCGTATCATTAATCGCTAAGTGTAAATAATTAAATATATCAACAATTAAACACATATCAGTCGATAACCTCCTTGATAATCTTTGTAGTCTTGGTAAGGAGAAAATACTTGTCTAAAAAGGCACGAACTAGTTGATCCCAAGTGGTGACATTGGCTGGGTTGAGAGAATGATACCAAGCCTTTACTCTATCTCTAAGGGTAAAAGGAAAGAGCCTAATTCTTACTGCATCCTCTGACATCTGATGGTATCGAAAGTGTTAGAGTAGTGCCCTAAAGACAATCTCCTTTAGCGCGTTTTGTACAAAGTTGTATACAGACTTTATTTTCAATAATAAAGAAAGACATATTTCATTAATTTGGTGTTCATTATTTATGAATTGATATTGATCTATAAGCAAATTAATGAA